>JAUIMM010003068.1:0-50418 GCA_031769625.1 Taudactylus pleione
GAAGCGGCAGTGAGATTGTGTGTGTTGGGGAAGCGGCAGTGAGATTGTGTGTGTTGGGGAAGCGGCAGTGAGATTGTGTGTTGGGGAAGCGGCAGTGAGATTGTGTGTTGGGGAAGCGGCAGTGAGATTGTGTGTTGGGGAAGCGGCAGTGAGATTGTGTGTGTGGGAAGCGGCAGTGAGATTGTGTGTTGGGGAAGCGGCAGTGAGATTGTGTGTGTGGGGAAGCGGCAGTGAGATTGTGTGTTGGGGAAGCGGCAGTGAGATTGTGTGTGTTGGGGAAGCGGCAGTGAGATTGTGTGTGTTGGGGAAGCGGCAGTGAGATTGTGTGTTGGGGAAGCGGCAGTGAGATTGTGTGTTGGGGAAGCGGCAGTGAGATTGTGTGTGTGGGGAAGCGGCAGTGAGATTGTGTGTTGGGGAAGCGGCAGTGAGATTGTGTGTGGTGGAAGCGGCAGTGAGATTGTGTGTGTGGGGAAGCGGCAGTGAGATTGTGTGTTGGGGAAGCGGCAGTGAGATTGTGTGTTGGGGAAGCGGCAGTGAGATTGTGTGTGTTGGGGAAGCGGCAGTGAGATTGTGTGTTGGGGAAGCGGCAGTGAGATTGTGTGTGGTGGAAGCGGCAGTGAGATTGTGTGTTGGGGAAGCGGCAGTGAGATTGTGTGTGTTGGGGAAGCGGCAGTGAGATTGTGTGTTGGGGACGCTACAGTGAGATTGTGTGTGTGGGAAGCGGCAGTGAGATTGTGTGTTGGGGAAGCGGCAGTGAGATTGTGTGTTGGGGAAGCGGCAGTGAGATTGTGTGTTGGGGAAGCGGCAGTGAGATTGTGTGTTGGAGAAGCGGCAGTGAGATTGTGTGTTGGGGAAGCGGCAGTGAGATTGTGTGTTGGGGAAGCGGCAGTGAGATTGTGTGTTGGGAAGGGCAGTGAGATTGTGTTGGGGAAGCGGCAGTGAGATTGTGTGTGTGGGGGAAGTGGCAGTGAGATTGTGTGTGTGTGTGGGGAAGCTGGCAGTGAGATTGTGTGTGTGTTGGGGAAGCGGCAGTGAGATTGTGTGTGTGGGGAAGCTGGCAGTGAGATTGTGTGTGTGTTGGGGAAGCGGCAGTGAGATTGTGTGTGTGGGGGAAGCGGCAGTGAGATTGTGTGTGTGTGTTGGGGAAGCGGCAGTGAGATTGTGTGTGTGTGTTGGGGAAGCGGCAGTGAGATTGTGTGTGTGTTGGGGAAGCGGCAGTGAGATTGTGTGTGTTGGGGAAGCGGCAGTGAGATTGTGTGTGGTGGAAGCGGCAGTGAGATTGTGTGTGTTGGGGAAGCGGCAGTGAGATTGTGTGTGTTGGGGAAGCGGCAGTGAGATTGTGTGTTGGGGAAGCGGCAGTGAGATTGTGTATGTTGGGGAAGCGGCAGTGAGATTGTGTGTTGGGGAAGCGGCAGTGAGATTGTGTGTGGTGGAAGCGGCAGTGAGATTGTGTGTTGGGGAAGCGGCAGTGAGATTGTGTGTGTTGGGGAAGCGGCAGTGAGATTGTTTGTTGGGGAGCGCTACAGTGAGATTGTGTGTGTTGGGGAAGCGGCAGTGAGATTGTGTGTTGGGGAAGCGGCAGTGAGATTGTGTGTTGGGGAAGCGGCAGTGAGATTGTGTGTGTTGGGGAAGCGGCAGTGAGATTGTGTGTTGGGGAAGCGGCAGTGAGATTGTGTGTTGGGGAAGCGGCAGTAAGATTGTGTGTTGGGGAAGCGGCAGTGAGATTGTGTGTGTGGTGGAAGCGGCAGTGAGATTGTGTGTGTGGGGGAAGTGGCAGTGAGATTGTGTGTGTGTGTTGGGGAAGCGGCAGTGAGATTGTGTGTGTGGGGGAAGTGGCAGTGAGATTGTGTGTGTGTGTTGGGGAAGCGGCAGTGAGATTGTGTGTTGGGGAAGCGGCAGTGAGATTGTGTGTGTGTGTTGGGGAAACGGCAGTGAGATTGTGTGTTGGGGAAGCGGCAGTGAGATTGTGTGTGGTGGAAGCGGCAGTGAGATTGTGTGTGTTGGGGAAGCGGCAGTGAGATTGTGTGTTAGGGAAGCGGCAGTGAGATTGTGTGTGGTGGAAGCGGCAGTGAGATTGTGTGTTGGGGAAGCGGCAGTGAGATTGTGTGTTGGGGAAGGGCAGTGAGATTGTGTGTGGTGGAAGCGGCAGTGAGATTGTGTGTTGGGGAAGCGGCAGTGAGATTGTGTGTGTTGGGGAAGCGGCAGTGAGATTGTGTGTGTTGGGGAAGCGGCAGTGAGATTGTGTGTTGGGGAAGCGGCAGTGAGATTGTGTGTTGGGGAAGCGGCAGTGAGATTGTGTGTGTTGCGGAAGCGGCAGTGAGATTGTGTGTTGGGGAAGCGGCAGTGAGATTGTGTGTGTGGGGAAGTGGCAGTGAGATTGTGTGTGTGTGTTGGGGAAGCGGCAGTGAGATTGTGTGTGTTGGGGAAGCGGCAGTGAGATTGTGTGTGTGTGTGTGTGTTGGGGAAGCGGCAGTGAGATTGTGTGTTGGGGAAGCGGCAGTGAGATTGTGTGTGGTGGAAGCGGCAGTGAGATTGTGTGTGTTGGGGAAGCGGCAGTGAGATTGTGTGTTGGGGAAGCGGCAGTGAGATTGTGTGTGGTGGAAGCGGCAGTGAGATTGTGTGTGTTGGGGAAGGGCAGTGAGATTGTGTGTTGGGGAAGCGGCAGTAAGATTGTGTGTTGGGGAAGCGGCAGTGAGATTGTGTGTGTTGGGGAAGCGGCAGTGAGATTGTGTGTTGGGGAAGCGGCAGTGAGATTGTGTGTTGGGGAAGCGGCAGTGAGATTGTGTGTGTGGGGGAAGTGGCAGTGAGATTGTGTGTGTGTGTTGGGGAAGCGGCAGTGAGATTCTGTGTGTGGGGGAAGTGGCAGTGAGATTGTGTGTGCGTGTTGGGGAAGCGGCAGTGAGATTGTGTGTTGGGGAAGCGGCAGTGAGATTGTGTGTGTGTGTTGGGGAAGCGGCAGTGAGATTGTGTGTTGGGGAAGCGGCAGTGAGATTGTGTGTGGTGGAAGCGGCAGTGAGATTGTGTGTGTTGGGGAAGCGGCAGTGAGATTGTGTGTGTTGGGGAAGCGGCAGTGAGATTGTGTGTGGTGGAAGCGGCAGTGAGATTGTGTGTTGGGGAAGCGGCAGTGAGATTGTGTGTTGGGGAAGGGCAGTGAGATTGTGTGTGGTGGAAGCGGCAGTGAGATTGTGTGTTGGGGAAGCGGCAGTGAGATTGTGTGTGTTGGGGAAGCGGCAGTGAGATTGTGTGTTGGAGACGCTACAGTGAGATTGTGTGTGTTGGGGAAGCGGCAGTGAGATTGTGTGTTGGGGAAGCGGCAGTGAGCGGCAGTGAGATTGTGTGTTGGGGAAGCGGCAGTGAGATTGTGTGTGTTGGGAAGCGGCAGTGAGATTGTGTGTTGGGGAAGCGGCAGTGAGATTGTGTGTGTGGGGAAGTGGCAGTGAGATTGTGTGTGTGTGTTGGGGAAGCGGCAGTGAGATTGTGTGTGTTGGGGAAGCGGCAGTGAGATTGTGTGTGTGTGTTGGGGAAGCGGCAGTGAGATTGTGTGTTGGGGAAGCGGCAGTGAGATTGTGTGTGGTGGAAGCGGCAGTGAGATTGTGTGTGTTGGGGAAGCGGCAGTGAGATTGTGTGTTGGGGAAGCGGCAGTGAGATTGTGTGTGGTGGAAGCGGCAGTGAGATTGTGTGTGTTGGGGAAGCGGCAGTGAGATTGTGTGTTGGGGAAGCGGCAGTGAGATTGTGTGTTGGGGAAGCGGCAGTGAGATTGTGTGTGTTGGGGAAGCGGCAGTGAGATTGTGTGTTGGGAGCTGCAGTGAGATTGTGTGTGTGGGGACGCTACAGTGAGATTGTGTGTGTTGGGGAAGCGGCAGTGAGATTGTGTGTTGGGGAAGCGGCAGTGAGATTGTGTGTTGGGGAAGCGGCAGTGAGATTGTGTGTGTGGGGAAGCGGCAGTGAGATTGTGTGTTGGGGAAGCGGCAGTGAGATTGTGTGTTGGGGAAGCGGCAGTGAGATTGTGTGTTGGGGAAGCGGCAGTGAGATTGTGTGTGTGGGGGAAGCGGCAGTGAGATTGTGTGTGTTGGGAAGCGGCAGTGAGATTGTGTGTGTGGGGGAAGTGGCAGTGAGATTGTGTGTGTGTGTTGGGGAAGCGGCAGTGAGATTGTGTGTGTGGGGGAAGCGGCAGTGAGATTGTGTGTGTGTGTTGGGGAAGCGGCAGTGAGATTGTGTGTGTGTGTTGGGGAAGCGGCAGTGAGATTGTGTGTGTGTGTTGGGGAAGCGGCAGTGAGATTGTGTGTGTTGGGGAAGCGGCAGTGAGATTGTGTGTGGTGGAAGCGGCAGTGAGATTGTGTGTGTTGGGGAAGCGGCAGTGAGATTGTGTGTTGGGGAAGCGGCAGTGAGATTGTGTGTGGTGGAAGCGGCAGTGAGATTGTGTGTGTTGGGGAAGCGGCAGTGAGATTGTGTGTTGGGGAAGCGGCAGTGAGATTGTGTGTGGTGGAAGCGGCAGTGAGATTGTGTGTTGGGGAAGCGGCAGTGAGATTGTGTGTGTTGGGGAAGCGGCAGTGAGATTGTGTGTTGGGACGCTACAGTGAGATTGTGTGTGTTGGGGAAGCGGCAGTGAGATTGTGTGTTGGGGAAGCGGCAGTGAGATTGTGTGTTGGGGAAGCGGCAGTGAGATTGTGTGTTGGGGAAGCGGCAGTGAGATTGTGTGTGTTGGAGAAGCGGCAGTGAGATTGTGTGTTGGGGAAGCGGCAGTGAGATTGTGTGTTGGGGAAGCGGCAGTGAGATTGTGTGTTGGGGAAGGGCAGTGAGATTGTGTGTTGGGGAAGCGGCAGTGAGATTGTGTGTGTGGGGGAAGTGGCAGTGAGATTGTGTGTGTGTGTGGGGAAGTGGCAGTGAGATTGTGTGTGTGTGTTGGGGAAGCGGCAGTGAGATTGTGTGTGTTCGGGAAGTGGCAGTGAGATTGTGTGTGTGTTGGGGAAGCGGCAGTGAGATTGTGTGTGTGGGGGAAGCGGCAGTGAGATTGTGTGTGTGTGTTGGGGAAGCGGCAGTGAGATTGTGTGTGTGTGTTGGGGAAGCGGCAGTGAGATTGTGTGTGTGTTGGGGAAGCGGCAGTGAGATTGTGTGTGTTGGGGAAGCGGCAGTGAGATTGTATGTGGTGGAAGCGGCAGTGAGATTGTGTGTGTTGGGGAAGCAGCAGTGAGATTGTGTGTTGGGGAAGCGGCAGTGAGATTGTGTGTGGTGGAAGCGGCAGTGAGATTGTGTATGTTGGGGAAGCGGCAGTGAGATTGTGTGTTGGGGAAGCGGCAGTGAGATTGTGTGTGGTGGAAGCGGCAGTGAGATTGTGTGTTGGGGAAGCGGCAGTGAGATTGTGTGTGTTGGGGAAGCGGCAGTGAGATTGTTTGTTGGGGGCGCTACAGTGAGATTGTGTGTGTTGGGGAAGCGGCAGTGAGATTGTGTGTTGGGGAAGCGGCAGTGAGATTGTGTGTTGGGGAAGCGGCAGTGAGATTGTGTGTGTTGGGGAAGCGGCAGTGAGATTGTGTGTTGGGGAAGCGGCAGTGAGATTGTGTGTTGGGGAAGCGGCAGTAAGATTGTGTGTTGGGGAAGCGGCAGTGAGATTGTGTGTGTGGGGGAAGTGGCAGTGAGATTGTGTGTGTGTGTTGGGGAAGCGGCAGTGAGATTGTGTGTGTGGGGGAAGTGGCAGTGAGATTGTGTGTGTGTGTTGGGGAAGCGGCAGTGAGATTGTGTGTTGGGGAAGCGGCAGTGAGATTGTGTGTGTGTGTTGGGGAAACGGCAGTGAGATTGTGTGTTGGGGAAGCGGCAGTGAGATTGTGTGTGGTGGAAGCGGCAGTGAGATTGTGTGTGTTGGGGAAGCGGCAGTGAGATTGTGTGTTGGGGAAGCGGCAGTGAGATTGTGTGTGGTGGAAGCGGCAGTGAGATTGTGTGTTGGGGAAGCGGCAGTGAGATTGTGTGTTGGGGAAGGGCAGTGAGATTGTGTGTGGTGGAAGCGGCAGTGAGATTGTGTGTTGGGGAAGCGGCAGTGAGATTGTGTGTGTTGGGGAAGCGGCAGTGAGATTGTGTGTTGGGGACGCTACAGTGAGATTGTGTGTGTTGGGGAAGCGGCAGTGAGATTGTGTGTTGGGGAAGCGGCAGTGAGATTGTGTGTTGGGGAAGCGGCAGTGAGATTGTGTGTTGGGGAAGCGGCAGTGAGATTGTGTGTGTTGGGGAAGCGGCAGTGAGATTGTGTGTTGGGGAAGCGGCAGTGAGATTGTGTGTGTGGGGGAAGTGGCAGTGAGATTGTGTGTGTGTGTTGGGGAAGCGGCAGTGAGATTGTGTGTGTTGGGGAAGCGGCAGTGAGATTGTGTGTGTGTGTGTGTGTTGGGGAAGCGGCAGTGAGATTGTGTGTTGGGGAAGCGGCAGTGAGATTGTGTGTGGTGGAAGCGGCAGTGAGATTGTGTGTGTTGGGGAAGCGGCAGTGAGATTGTGTGTTGGGGAAGCGGTAGTGAGATTGTGTGTGGTGGATGCGGCAGTGAGATTGTGTGTGTTGGGGAAGGGCAGTGAGATTGTGTGTTGGGGAAGCGGCAGTAAGATTGTGTGTTGGGGAAGCGGCAGTGAGATTGTGTGTGTTGGGGAAGCGGCAGTGAGATTGTGTGTTGGGGAAGCGGCAGTGAGATTGTGTGTTGGGGAAGCGGCAGTGAGATTGTATGTGTGGGGGAAGTGGCAGTGAGATTGTGTGTGTGTGTTGGGGAAGCGGCAGTGAGATTGTGTGTGTGGGGGAAGTGGCAGTGAGATTGTGTGTGTGTGTTGGGGAAGCGGCAGTGAGATTGTGTGTTGGGGAAGCGGCAGTGAGATTGTGTGTGTGTGTGTGTTGGGGAAGCGGCAGTGAGATTGTGTGTTGGGGAAGCGGCAGTGAGATTGTGTGTGGTGGAAGCGGCAGTGAGATTGTGTGTGTTGGGGAAGCGGCTGTGAGATTGTGTGTGTTGGGGAAGCGGCAGTGAGATTGTGTGTGGTGGAAGCGGCAGTGAGATTGTGTGTTGGGGAAGCGGCAGTGAGATTGTGTGTTGGGGAAGGGCAGTGAGATTGTGTGTGGTGGAAGCGGCAGTGAGATTGTGTGTTGGGGAAGCGGCAGTGAGATTGTGTGTGTTGGGGAAGCGGCAGTGAGATTGTGTGTTGGAGACGCTACAGTGAGATTGTGTGTGTTGGGGAAGCGGCAGTGAGATTGTGTGTTGGGGAAGCGGCAGTGAGATTGTGTGTTGGGGAAGCGGCAGTGAGATTGTGTGTGTTGGGGAAGCGGCAGTGAGATTGTGTGTTGGGGAAGCGGCAGTGAGATTGTGTGTGTGGGGGAAGTGGCAGTGAGATTGTGTGTGTGTGTTGGGGAAGCGGCAGTGAGATTGTGTGTGTTGGGGAAGCGGCAGTGAGATTGTGTGTGTGTGTTGGGGAAGCGGCAGTGAGATTGTGTGTTGGGGAAGCGGCAGTGAGATTGTGTGTGGTGGAAGCGGCAGTGAGATTGTGTGTTGGGGAAGCGGCAGTGAGATTGTGTGTGGTGGAAGCGGCAGTGAGATTGTGTGTGTTGGGGAAGCGGCAGTGAGATTGTGTGTTGGGGAAGCGGCAGTGAGATTGTGTGTGGTGGAAGCGGCAGTGAGATTGTGTGTTGGGGAAGCGGCAGTGAGATTGTGTGTGTTGGGTAAGCGGCAGTGAGATTGTGTGTTGGGACGCTACAGTGAGATTGTGTGTGTTGGGGAAGCGGCAGTGAGATTGTGTGTTGGGGAAGCGGCAGTGAGATTGTATGTTGGGGAAGCGGCAGTGAGATTGTGTGTGTTGGGGAAGCGGCAGTGAGATTGTGTGTTGGGGAAGCGGCAGTGAGATTGTGTGTTGGGGAAGCGGCAGTGAGATTGTGTGTTGGGGAAGCGGCAGTGAGATTGTGTGTGTGGGGGAAGTGGCAGTGAGATTGTGTGTGTGTGTTGGGGAAGCGGCAGTGAGATTGTGTGTGTGGGGGAAGTGGCAGTGAGATTGTGTGTGTGTGTTGGGGAAGCGGCAGTGAGATTGTGTGTGTGGGGGAAGCGGCAGTGAGATTGTGTGTGTGTGTTGGGGAAGCGGCAGTGAGATTGTGTGTGTGTGTTGGGGAAGCGGCAGTGAGATTGTGTGTGTGTGTGTGTTGGGGAAGCGGCAGTGAGATTGTGTGTGTTGGGGAAGCGGCAGTGAGATTGTGTGTGGTGGAAGCGGCAGTGAGATTGTGTGTGTTGGGGAAGCGGCAGTGAGATTGTGTGTTGGGGAAGCGGCAGTGAGATTGTGTGTGGTGGAAGCGGCAGTGAGATTGTGTGTGTTGGGGAAGCGGCAGTGAGATTGTGTGTTGGGGAAGCGGCAGTGAGATTGTGTGTGGTGGAAGCGGCAGTGAGATTGTGTGTTGGGGAAGCGGCAGTGAGATTGTGTGTGTTGGGGAAGCGGCAGTGAGATTGTTTGTTGGGGGCGCTACAGTGAGATTGTGTGTGTTGGGGAAGCGGCAGTGAGATTGTGTGTTGGGGAAGCGGCAGTGAGATTGTGTGTTGGGGAAGCGGCAGTGAGATTGTGTGTGTTGGGGAAGCGGCAGTGAGATTGTGTGTTGGGGAAGCGGCAGTGAGATTGTGTGTTGGGGAAGCGGCAGTAAGATTGTGTGTTGGGGAAGCGGCAGTGAGATTATGTGTGTGGGGGAAGTGGCAGTGAGATTGTGTGTGTGTGTTGGGGAAGCGGCAGTGAGATTGTGTGTGTGGGGGAAGTGGCAGTGAGATTGTGTGTGTGTGTGTTGGGGAAGCGGCAGTGAGATTGTGTGTTGGGGAAGCGGCAGTGAGATTGTGTGTGTTGGGGAAACGGCAGTGAGATTGTGTGTTGGGGAAGCGGCAGTGAGATTGTGTGTGGTGGAAGCGGCAGTGAGATTGTGTGTTGGGGAAGCGGCAGTGAGATTATGTGTTGGGGAAGCGGCAGTGAGATTGTGTGTGGTGGAAGCGGCAGTGAGATTGTGTGTTGGGGAAGCGGCAGTGAGATTGTGTGTGTTGGGGAAGCGGCAGTGAGATTGTGTGTTGGGACGCTACAGTGAGATTGTGTGTGTTGGGGACGCTACAGTGAGATTGTGTGTGTTGGGGAAGCGGCAGTGAGATTGTGTGTTGGGGAAGCGGCAGTGAGATTGTATGTTGGGGAAGCGGCAGTGAGATTGTGTGTGTTGGGGAAGCGGCAGTGAGATTGTGCGTTGGGGAAGCGGCAGTGAGATTGTGTGTTGGGGAAGCGGCAGTGAGATTGTGTGTTGGGGAAGCGGCAGTGAGATTGTGTGTGTGGGGGAAGTGGCAGTGAGATTGTGTGTGTGTGTTGGGGAAGCGGCAGTGAGATTGTGTGTGTGGGGGAAGTGGCAGTGAGATTGTGTGTGTGTGTTGGGGAAGCGGCAGTGAGATTGTGTGTGTGGGGGAAGCGGCAGTGAGATTGTGTGTGTGTGTTGGGGAAGCGGCAGTGAGATTGTGTGTGTGTGTTGGGGAAGCGGCAGTGAGATTGTGTGTGTGTGTTGGGGAAGCGGCAGTGAGATTGTGTGTGTTGGGGAAGCGGCAGTGAGATTGTGTGTGGTGGAAGCGGCAGTGAGATTGTGTGTGTTGGGGAAGCGGCAGTGAGATTGTGTGTTGGGGAAGCGGCAGTGAGATTGTGTGTGGTGGAAGCGGCAGTGAGATTGTGTGTGTTGGGGAAGCGGCAGTGAGATTGTGTGTTGGGGAAGCGGCAGTGAGATTGTGTGTGGTGGAAGCGGCAGTGAGATTGTGTGTTTGGGAAGCGGCAGTGAGATTGTGTGTGTTGGGGAAGCGGCAGTGAGATTGTGTGTTGGGACGCTACAGTGAGATTGTGTGTGTTGGGGAAGCGGCAGTGAGATTGTGTGTTGGGGAAGCGGCAGTGAGATTGTGTGTTGGGGAAGCGGCAGTGAGATTGTGTGTTGGGGAAGCGGCAGTGAGATTGTGTGTGTTGGAGAAGCGGCAGTGAGATTGTGTGTTGGGGAAGCGGCAGTGAGATTGTGTGTTGGGGAAGCGGCAGTGAGATTGTGTGTTGGGGAAGGGCAGTGAGATTGTGTGTTGGGGAAGCGGCAGTGAGATTGTGTGTGTGGGGGAAGTGGCAGTGAGATTGTGTGTGTGTGTGGGGGAAGTGGCAGTGAGATTGTGTGTGTGTGTTGGGGAAGCGGCAGTGAGATTGTGTGTGTGGGGGAAGTGGCAGTGAGATTGTGTGTGTGTTGGGGAAGCGGCAGTGAGATTGTGTGTGTGGGGGAAGCGGCAGTGAGATTGTGTGTGTGTGTTGGGGAAGCGGCAGTGAGATTGTGTGTGTGTGTTGGGGAAGCGGCAGTGAGATTGTGTGTGTGTTGGGGAAGCGGCAGTGAGATTGTGTGTGTTGGGGAAGCGGCAGTGAGATTGTGTGTGGTGGAAGCGGCAGTGAGATTGTGTGTGTTGGGGAAGCGGCAGTGAGATTGTGTGTTGGGGAAGCGGCAGTGAGATTGTGTGTGGTGGAAGCGGCAGTGAGATTGTGTATGTTGGGGAAGCGGCAGTGAGATTGTGTGTTGGGGAAGCGGCAGTGAGATTGTGTGTGGTGGAAGCGGCAGTGAGATTGTGTGTTGGGGAAGCGGCAGTGAGATTGTGTGTGTTGGGGAAGCGGCAGTGAGATTGTTTGTTGGGGGCGCTACAGTGAGATTGTGTGTGTTGGGGAAGCGGCAGTGAGATTGTGTGTTGGGGAAGCGGCAGTGAGATTGTGTGTTGGGGAAGCGGCAGTGAGATTGTGTGTGTTGGGGAAGCGGCAGTGAGATTGTGTGTTGGGGAAGCGGCAGTGAGATTGTGTGTTGGGGAAGCGGCAGTAAGATTGTGTGTTGGGGAAGCGGCAGTGAGATTGTGTGTGTGGGGGAAGTGGCAGTGAGATTGTGTGTGTGTGTTGGGGAAGCGGCAGTGAGATTGTGTGTGTGGGGGAAGTGGCAGTGAGATTGTGTGTGTGTGTTGGGGAAGCGGCAGTGAGATTGTGTGTTGGGGAAGCGGCAGTGAGATTGTGTGTGTGTGTTGGGGAAACGGCAGTGAGATTGTGTGTTGGGGAAGCGGCAGTGAGATTGTGTGTGGTGGAAGCGGCAGTGAGATTGTGTGTGTTGGGGAAGCGGCAGTGAGATTGTGTGTTGGGGAAGCGGCAGTGAGATTGTGTGTGGTGGAAGCGGCAGTGAGATTGTGTGTTGGGGAAGCGGCAGTGAGATTGTGTGTTGGGGAAGGGCAGTGAGATTGTGTGTGGTGGAAGCGGCAGTGAGATTGTGTGTTGGGGAAGCGGCAGTGAGATTGTGTGTGTTGGGGAAGCGGCAGTGAGATTGTGTGTTGGGGACGCTACAGTGAGATTGTGTGTGTTGGGGAAGCGGCAGTGAGATTGTGTGTTGGGGAAGCGGCAGTGAGATTGTGTGTTGGGGAAGCGGCAGTGAGATTGTGTGTTGGGGAAGCGGCAGTGAGATTGTGTGTGTTGGGGAAGCGGCAGTGAGATTGTGTGTTGGGGAAGCGGCAGTGAGATTGTGTGTGTGGGGGAAGTGGCAGTGAGATTGTGTGTGTGTGTTGGGGAAGCGGTAGTGAGATTGTGTGTGTTGGGGAAGCGGCAGTGAGATTGTGTGTGTGTGTGTGTGTTGGGGAAGCGGCAGTGAGATTGTGTGTTGGGGAAGCGGCAGTGAGATTGTGTGTGGTGGAAGCGGCAGTGAGATTGTGTGTGTTGGGGAAGCGGCAGTGAGATTGTGTGTTGGGGAAGCGGCAGTGAGATTGTGTGTGGTGGATGCGGCAGTGAGATTGTGTGTGTTGGGGAAGGGCAGTGAGATTGTGTGTTGGGGAAGCGGCAGTAAGATTGTGTGTTGGGGAAGCGGCAGTGAGATTGTGTGTGTTGGGGAAGCGGCAGTGAGATTGTGTGTTGGGGAAGCGGCAGTGAGATTGTGTGTTGGGGAAGCGGCAGTGAGATTGTATGTGTGGGGGAAGTGGCAGTGAGATTGTGTGTGTGTGTTGGGGAAGCGGCAGTGAGATTGTGTGTGTGGGGGAAGTGGCAGTGAGATTGTGTGTGTGTGTTGGGGAAGCGGCAGTGAGATTGTGTGTTGGGGAAGCGGCAGTGAGATTGTGTGTGTGTGTGTGTTGGGGAAGCGGCAGTGAGATTGTGTGTTGGGGAAGCGGCAGTGAGATTGTGTGTGGTGGAAGCGGCAGTGAGATTGTGTGTGTTGGGGAAGCGGCTGTGAGATTGTGTGTGTTGGGGAAGCGGCAGTGAGATTGTGTGTGGTGGAAGCGGCAGTGAGATTGTGTGTTGGGGAAGCGGCAGTGAGATTGTGTGTTGGGGAAGGGCAGTGAGATTGTGTGTGGTGGAAGCGGCAGTGAGATTGTGTGTTGGGGAAGCGGCAGTGAGATTGTGTGTGTTGGGGAAGCGGCAGTGAGATTGTGTGTTGGAGACGCTACAGTGAGATTGTGTGTGTTGGGGAAGCGGCAGTGAGATTGTGTGTTGGGGAAGCGGCAGTGAGATTGTGTGTTGGGGAAGCGGCAGTGAGATTGTGTGTGTTGGGGAAGCGGCAGTGAGATTGTGTGTTGGGGAAGCGGCAGTGAGATTGTGTGTGTGGGGAAAGTGGCAGTGAGATTGTGTGTGTGTGTTGGGGAAGCGGCAGTGAGATTGTGTGTGTTGGGGAAGCGGCAGTGAGATTGTGTGTGTGTGTTGGGGAAGCGGCAGTGAGATTGTGTGTTGGGGAAGCGGCAGTGAGATTGTGTGTGGTGGAAGCGGCAGTGAGATTGTGTGTGTTGGGGAAGCGGCTGTGAGATTGTGTGTGTTGGGGAAGCGGCAGTGAGATTGTGTGTGGTGGAAGCGGCAGTGAGATTGTGTGTTGGGGAAGCGGCAGTGAGATTGTGTGTTGGGGAAGGGCAGTGAGATTGTGTGTGGTGGAAGCGGCAGTGAGATTGTGTGTTGGGGAAGCGGCAGTGAGATTGTGTGTGTTGGGGAAGCGGCAGTGAGATTGTGTGTTGGAGACGCTACAGTGAGATTGTGTGTGTTGGGGAAGCGGCAGTGAGATTGTGTGTTGGGGAAGCGGCAGTGAGATTGTGTGTTGGGGAAGCGGCAGTGAGATTGTGTGTGTTGGGGAAGCGGCAGTGAGATTGTGTGTTGGGGAAGCGGCAGTGAGATTGTGTGTGTGGGGAAAGTGGCAGTGAGATTGTGTGTGTGTGTTGGGGAAGCGGCAGTGAGATTGTGTGTGTTGGGGAAGCGGCAGTGAGATTGTGTGTGTGTGTTGGGGAAGCGGCAGTGAGATTGTGTGTTGGGGAAGCGGCAGTGAGATTGTGTGTGGTGGAAGCGGCAGTGAGATTGTGTGTGTTGGGGAAGCGGCAGTGAGATTGTGTGTTGGGGAAGCGGCAGTGAGATTGTGTGTGGTGGAAGCGGCAGTGAGATTGTGTGTGTTGGGGAAGCGGCAGTGAGATTGTGTGTTGGGGAAGCGGCAGTGAGATTGTGTGTGGTGGAAGCGGCAGTGAGATTGTGTGTTGGGGAAGCGGCAGTGAGATTGTGTGTGTTGGGTAAGCGGCAGTGAGATTGTGTGTTGGGACGCTACAGTGAGATTGTGTGTGTTGGGGAAGCGGCAGTGAGATTGTGTGTTGGGGAAGCGGCAGTGAGATTGTATGTTGGGGAAGCGGCAGTGAGATTGTGTGTGTTGGGGAAGCGGCAGTGAGATTGTGTGTTGGGGAAGCGGCAGTGAGATTGTGTGTTGGGGAAGCGGCAGTGAGATTGTGTGTTGGGGAAGCGGCAGTGAGATTGTGTGTGTGGGGGAAGTGGCAGTGAGATTGTGTGTGTGTGTTGGGGAAGCGGCAGTGAGATTGTGTGTGTGGGGGAAGTGGCAGTGAGATTGTGTGTGTGTGTTGGGGAAGCGGCAGTGAGATTGTGTGTGTGGGGGAAGCGGCAGTGAGATTGTGTGTGTGTGTTGGGGAAGCGGCAGTGAGATTGTGTGTGTGTGTTGGGGAAGCGGCAGTGAGATTGTGTGTGTGTGTGTGTTGGGGAAGCGGCAGTGAGATTGTGTGTGTTGGGGAAGCGGCAGTGAGATTGTGTGTGGTGGAAGCGGCAGTGAGATTGTGTGTGTTGGGGAAGCGGCAGTGAGATTGTGTGTTGGGGAAGCGGCAGTGAGATTGTGTGTGGTGGAAGCGGCAGTGAGATTGTGTGTGTTGGGGAAGCGGCAGTGAGATTGTGTGTTGGGGAAGCGGCAGTGAGATTGTGTGTGGTGGAAGCGGCAGTGAGATTGTGTGTTGGGGAAGCGGCAGTGAGATTGTGTGTGTTGGGGAAGCGGCAGTGAGATTGTTTGTTGGGGGCGCTACAGTGAGATTGTGTGTGTTGGGGAAGCGGCAGTGAGATTGTGTGTTGGGGAAGCGGCAGTGAGATTGTGTGTTGGGGAAGCGGCAGTGAGATTGTGTGTGTTGGGGAAGCGGCAGTGAGATTGTGTGTTGGGGAAGCGGCAGTGAGATTGTGTGTTGGGGAAGCGGCAGTAAGATTGTGTGTTGGGGAAGCGGCAGTGAGATTGTGTGTGTGGGGGAAGTGGCAGTGAGATTGTGTGTGTGTGTTGGGGAAGCGGCAGTGAGATTGTGTGTGTGGGGGAAGTGGCAGTGAGATTGTGTGTGTGTGTGTTGGGGAAGCGGCAGTGAGATTGTGTGTTGGGGAAGCGGCAGTGAGATTGTGTGTGTTGGGGAAGCGGCAGTGAGATTGTGTGTTGGGGAAGCGGCAGTGAGATTGTGTGTGGTGGAAGCGGCAGTGAGATTGTGTGTGTTGGGGAAGCGGCAGTGAGATTGTGTGTTGGGGAAGCGGCAGTGAGATTGTGTGTGGTGGAAGCGGCAGTGAGATTGTGTGTTGGGGAAGCGGCAGTGAGATTGTGTGTGTTGGGGAAGCGGCAGTGAGATTGTGTGTTGGGACGCTACAGTGAGATTGTGTGTGTTGGGGAAGCGGCAGTGAGATTGTGTGTTGGGGAAGCGGCAGTGAGATTGTGTGTTGGGGAAGCGGCAGTGAGATTGTGTGTTGGGGAAGCGGCAGTGAGATTGTGTGTGTTGGAGAAGCGGCAGTGAGATTGTGTGTTGGGGAAGCGGCAGTGAGATTGTGTGTTGGGGAAGCGGCAGTGAGATTGTGTGTTGGGGAAGCGGCAGTGAGATTGTGTGTTGGGGAAGGGCAGTGAGATTGTGTGTTGGGGAAGCGGCAGTGAGATTGTGTGTGTGGGGGAAGTGGCAGTGAGATTGTGTGTGTGTGTGGGGGAAGTGGCAGTGAGATTGTGTGTGTGTGTTGGGGAAGCGGCAGTGAGATTGTGTGTGTGATGGAAGTGGCAGTGAGATTGTGTGTGTGTTGGGGAAGCGGCAGTGAGATTGTGTGTGTGGGGGAAGCGGCAGTGAGATTGTGTGTGTGTGTTGGGGAAGCGGCAGTGAGATTGTGTGTGTGTGTTGGGGAAGCGGCAGTGAGATTGTGTGTGTGTTGGGGAAGCGGCAGTGAGATTGTGTGTGTTGGGGAAGCGGCAGTGAGATTGTGTGTGGTGGAAGCGGCAGTGAGATTGTGTGTGTTGGGGAAGCGGCAGTGAGATTGTGTGTTGGGGAAGCGGCAGTGAGATTGTGTGTGGTGGAAGCGGCAGTGAGATTGTGTATGTTGGGGAAGCGGCAGTGAGATTGTGTGTTGGGGAAGCGGCAGTGAGATTGTGTGTGGTGGAAGCGGCAGTGAGATTGTGTGTTGGGGAAGCGGCAGTGAGATTGTGTGTGTTGGGGAAGCGGCAGTGAGATTGTTTGTTGGGGGCGCTACAGTGAGATTGTGTGTGTTGGGGAAGCCGCAGTGAGATTGTGTGTTGGGGAAGCGGCAGTGAGATTGTGTGTTGGGGAAGCGGCAGTGAGATTGTGTGTGTTGGGGAAGCGGCAGTGAGATTGTGTGTTGGGGAAGCGGCAGTGAGATTGTGTGTTGGGGAAGCGGCAGTAAGATTGTGTGTTGGGGAAGCGGCAGTGAGATTGTGTGTGTGGGGGAAGTGGCAGTGAGATTGTGTGTGTGTGTTGGGGAAGCGGCAGTGAGATTGTGTGTGTGGGGGAAGTGGCAGTGAGATTGTGTGTGTGTGTTGGGGAAGCGGCAGTGAGATTGTGTGTTGGGGAAGCGGCAGTGAGATTGTGTGTGTGTGTTGGGGAAACGGCAGTGAGATTGTGTGTTGGGGAAGCGGCAGTGAGATTGTGTGTGGTGGAAGCGGCAGTGAGATTGTGTGTGTTGGGGAAGCGGCAGTGAGATTGTGTGTTGGGGAAGCGGCAGTGAGATTGTGTGTGGTGGAAGCGGCAGTGAGATTGTGTGTTGGGGAAGCGGCAGTGAGATTGTGTGTTGGGGAAGGGCAGTGAGATTGTGTGTGGTGGAAGCGGCAGTGAGATTGTGTGTTGGGGAAGCGGCAGTGAGATTGTGTGTGTTGGGGAAGCGGCAGTGAGATTGTGTGTTGGGGACGCTACAGTGAGATTGTGTGTGTTGGGGAAGCGGCAGTGAGATTGTGTGTTGGGGAAGCGGCAGTGAGATTGTGTGTTGGGGAAGCGGCAGTGAGATTGTGTGTTGGGGAAGCGGCAGTGAGATTGTGTGTGTTGGGGAAGCGGCAGTGAGATTGTGTGTTGGGGAAGCGGCAGTGAGATTGTGTGTGTGGGGGAAGTGGCAGTGAGATTGTGTGTGTGTGTTGGGGAAGCGGCAGTGAGATTGTGTGTGTTGGGGAAGCGGCAGTGAGATTGTGTGTGTGTGTGTGTGTGTTGGGAAGCGGCAGTGAGATTGTGTGTTGGGGAAGCGGCAGTGAGATTGTGTGTGGTGGAAGCGGCAGTGAGATTGTGTGTGTTGGGGAAGCGGCAGTGAGATTGTGTGTTGGGGAAGCGGCAGTGAGATTGTGTGTGGTGGATGCGGCAGTGAGATTGTGTGTGTTGGGGAAGGGCAGTGAGATTGTGTGTTGGGGAAGCGGCAGTAAGATTGTGTGTTGGGGAAGCGGCAGTGAGATTGTGTGTGTTGGGGAAGCGGCAGTGAGATTGTGTGTTGGGGAAGCGGCAGTGAGATTGTGTGTTGGGGAAGCGGCAGTGAGATTGTATGTGTGGGGGAAGTGGCAGTGAGATTGTGTGTGTGTGTTGGGGAAGCGGCAGTGAGATTGTGTGTGTGGGGGAAGTGGCAGTGAGATTGTGTGTGTGTGTTGGGGAAGCGGCAGTGAGATTGTGTGTTGGGGAAGCGGCAGTGAGATTGTGTGTGTGTGTGTGTTGGGGAAGCGGCAGTGAGATTGTGTGTGGTGGAAGCGGCAGTGAGATTGTGTGTGGTGGAAGCGGCAGTGAGATTGTGTGTGTTGGGGAAGCGGCTGTGAGATTGTGTGTGTTGGGGAAGCGGCAGTGAGATTGTGTGTGGTGGAAGCGGCAGTGAGATTGTGTGTTGGGGAAGCGGCAGTGAGATTGTGTGTTGGGGAAGGGCAGTGAGATTGTGTGTGGTGGAAGCGGCAGTGAGATTGTGTGTTGGGGAAGCGGCAGTGAGATTGTGTGTGTTGGGGAAGCGGCAGTGAGATTGTGTGTTGGAGACGCTACAGTGAGATTGTGTGTGTTGGGGAAGCGGCAGTGAGATTGTGTGTTGGGGAAGCGGCAGTGAGATTGTGTGTTGGGGAAGCGGCAGTGAGATTGTGTGTTGGGGGTGAGGATTTGTGTGTTGGGGAAGCGGGCAGTGAGATTGTGTGTTGGGGAAGCGGCAGTGAGATTGTGTGTGTTGGGGGAAGCGGCAGTGAGATTGTGTGTTGGGAAGCGGCAGTGAGATTGTGTGTGTGGGGGAAGTGGCAGTGAGATTGTGTGTGTGTGTTGGGGAAGCGGCAGTGAGATTGTGTGTGTTGGGGAAGCGGGCAGTGAGATTGTGTGTGTGTTGGGGAAGCGGCAGTGAGATTGTGTGTTGGGGAAGCGGCAGTGAGATTGTGTGTGGTGGAAGCGGCAGTGAGATTGTGTGTGTTTGGGGAAGCGGCAGTGAGATTGTGTGTTGGGGAAGCGGCAGTGAGATTGTGTGTGGTGGAAGCGGCAGTGAGATTGTGTGTGTTGGGGAAGCGGCAGTGAGATTGTGTGTGTGGTGGAAGCGGCAGTGAGATTGTGTGTTGGGGATAGCGGGCAGTGAGATTGTGTTGTGTTGGGTAAGCGGCAGTGAGATTGTGTGTTGGGACGCTACAGTGAGATTGTGTGTGTTGGGGAAGCGGCAGTGAGATTGTGTGTTGGGGAAGCGGCAGTGAGATTGTATGTTGGGGAAGCGGCAGTGAGATTGTGTGTGTTGGGGAAGCCGCAGTGAGATTGTGTGTTGGGAAGCGGCAGTGAGATTGTGTGTTGGGGAAGCGGCAGTGAGATTGTGTGTTGGGGAAGCGGCAGTGAGATTGTGTGTGTGGGGGAAGTGGCAGTGAGATTGTGTGTGTGTGTTGGGGAAGCGGCAGTGAGATTGTGTGTGTGGGGGAAGTGGCAGTGAGATGTGTGTGTGTGTTGGGAAGCGGCAGTGAGATTGTGTGTGTGGGGAAGCGGCAGTGAGATTGTGTGTGTGTTGGGGAAGCGGCAGTGAGATTGTGTGTGTGTGTTGGGGGAAGCGGCAGTGAGATTGTGTGTGTGTGTGTGTTGGGAAGCGGCAGTGAGATTGTGTGTGTTGGGGAAGTGGCAGTGAGATTGTGTGTGGTGGAAGCGGCAGTGAGATTGTGTGTGGTGGGGGAAGCGGCAGTGAGATTGTGTGTTGGGGGAAGCGGCAGTGAGATTGTGTGTGGTGGAAGCGGCAGTGAGATTGTGTGTGTTGGGGAAGCGGCAGTGAGATTGTGTGTTGGGGAAGCGGCAGTGAGATTGTGTGTGGTGGAAGCGGCAGTGAGATTGTGTGTTGGGGAAGCGGCAGTGAGATTGTGTGTGTTGGGGAAGCGGCAGTGAGATTGTTTGTTGGGGGCGCTACAGTGAGATTGTGTGTGTTGGGGAAGCGGCAGTGAGATTGTGTGTTGGGGGAAGCGGCAGTGAGATTGTGTGTTGGGGAAGCGGCAGTGAGATTGTGTGGTGTTGGGGAAGCGGCAGTGAGATTGTGTGTTGGGGAAGCGCAGTGAGATTGTGTGTTGGGGAAGCGGCAGTAAGATTGTGTGTTGGGGAAGCGGCAGTGAGATTGTGTGTGTGGGGGAAGTGGCAGTGAGGATTGTGTGTGTGTGTTGGGGAAGCGGCAGTGAGATTGTGTTGTGTGGGGGAGAGTGGCAGTTGGAGATTGTGTGTGTGTGTGTTTGGGGAAGCGGCAGTGAGATTGTGTGTTGGGGAAGCGGCAGTGAGATTGTGTGTGTTGGGGAAACGGCAGTGAGATTGTGTGTTGGGGAAGCGGCAGTGAGATTGTGTGTGGTGGAAGCGGCAGTGAGATTGTGTGTTGGGGAAGCGGCAGTGAGATTATGTGTTGGGGAAGCGGCAGTGAGATTGTGTGTGGTGGAAGCGGCAGTGAGATTGTGTGTTGGGGAAGCGGCAGTGAGATTGTGTGTTGGGACGCTACAGTGAGATTGTGTGTGTTGGGGAAGCGGCAGTGAGATTGTGTGTTGGGGAAGCGGCAGTGAGATTGTATGTTGGGGAAGCGGCAGTGAGATTGTGTGTGTTGGGGAAGCGGCAGTGAGATTGTGTGTTGGGGAAGCGGCAGTGAGATTGTGTGTTGGGGAAGCGGCAGTGAGATTGTGTGTTGGGGAAGCGGCAGTGAGATTGTGTGTGTGGGGGAAGTGGCAGTGAGATTGTGTGTGTGTGTTGGGGAAGCGGCAGTGAGATTGTGTGTGTGGGGGAAGTGGCAGTGAGATTGTGTGTGTGTGTTGGGGAAGCGGCAGTGAGATTGTGTGTGTGGGGGAAGCGGCAGTGAGATTGTGTGTGTGTGTTGGGGAAGCGGCAGTGAGATTGTGTGTGTGTGGTGGGGAAGCGGCAGTGAGATTGTGTGTGTGTGTGTGTTGGGGAAGCGGCAGTGAGATTGTGTGTGTTGGGGAAGCGGGCAGTGAGATTGTGTGTGGTGGAAGCGGCAGTGAGATTGTGTGTGTTGGGGAAGCGGCAGTGAGATTGTGTGTTGGGGAAGCGGCAGTGAGATTGTGTGTGGTGGAAGCGGCAGTGAGATTGTGTGTGTTGGGGAAGCGGCAGTGAGATTGTGTTTGGGGAAGCGGCAGTGAGATTGTGTGTGGTGGAAGCGGCAGTGAGATTGTGTGTTGGGGAAGCGGCAGTGAGATTGTGTGTGTTGGGGAAGCGGCAGTGAGATTGTTTGTTGGGGGCGCTACAGTGAGATTGTGTGTGTTGGGGAAGCGGCAGTGAGATTGTGTGTTGGGGAAGCGGCAGTGAGATTGTGTGTTGGGGAAGCGGCAGTGAGATTGTTTGTGTTGGGGAAGCGGCAGTGAGATTGTGTGTTGGGGAAGCGGCAGTGAGATTGTGTGTTGGGGAAGCGGCAGTAAGATTGTGTGTTGGGGAAGCGGCAGTGAGATTGTGTGTGTGGGGGAAGTGGCAGTGAGATTGTGTGTGTGTGTGTTGGGGAAGCGGCAGTGAGATTGTGTGTGTGGGGGAAGTGGCAGTGAGATTGTGTGTGTGTGTGTTGGGGAAGCGGCAGTGAGATTGTGTGTTGGGGAAGCGGCAGTGAGATTGTGTGTGTTGGGGAAACGGCAGTGAGATTGTGTGTTGGGGAAGCGGCAGTGAGATTGTGTGTGGTGGAAGCGGCAGTGAGATTGTGTGTTGGGGAAGCGGCAGTGAGATTATGTGTTGGGGAAGCGGCAGTGAGATTGTGTGTGGTGGAAGCGGCAGTGAGATTGTGTGTTGGGGAAGCGGCAGTGAGATTGTGTGTTGGGGAAGGGCAGTGAGATTGTGTGTGGTGGAAGCGGCAGTGAGATTGTGTGTTGGGGAAGCGGCAGTGAGATTGTGTGTGTTGGGGAAGCGGCAGTGAGATTGTGTGTGTTGGGGAAGCGGCAGTGAGATTGTGTGTGTGGGGGAAGTGGCAGTGAGATTGTGTGTGTGTTGGGGAAGCGGCAGTGAGATTGTGTGTGTTGGGGAAGCGGCAGTGAGATTGTGTGTGTGTGTGTGTGTTGGGGAAGCGGCAGTGAGATTGTGTGTTGGGGAAGCGGCAGTGAGATTGTGTGTGGTGGAAGCGGCAGTGAGATTGTGTGTGTTGGGGAAGCGGCAGTGAGATTGTGTGTTGGGGAAGCGGCAGTGAGATTGTGTGTGGTGGAAGCGGCAGTGAGATTGTGTGTGTTGGGGAAGCGGCGGTGAGATTGTGTGTTGGGGATGCGGCAGTGAGATTGTGTGTGGTGGAAGCGGCAGTGAGATTGTGTGTTGGGGAAGCGGCAGTGAGAGTGTGTGTGTTGGGGAAGCGGCAGTGAGATTGTGTGTTGGGACGCTACAGTGAGATTGTGTGTGTTGGGGAAGCGGCAGTGAGATTGTGTGTTGGGGAAGCGGCAGTGAGATTGTGTGTTGGGGAAGCGGCAGTGAGATTGTGTGTTGGGGAAGCGGCAGTGAGATTGTGTGTTGGGGAAGCGGCAGTGAGATTGTGTGTTGGGGAAGCGGCAGTGAGATTGTGTGTGTGGGGGAAGTGGCAGTGAGATTGTGTGTGTGTGTTGGGGAAGCGGCAGTGAGATTGTGTGTGTGGGGGAAGCGGCAGTGAGATTGTGTGTGTGTGTTGGGGAAGCGGCAGTGAGATTGTGTGTGTGGGGGAAGCGGGCAGTGAGATTGTGTGTGTGTGTTGGGGAAGCGGCAGTGAGATTGTGTGTGTGTGTTGGGGAAGCGGCAGTGAGATTGTGTGTGTGTGTGTGTTGGGGACGCTACAGTGAGATTGTGTGTGTTGGGGAAGCGGCAGTGAGATTGTGTGTTGGGGAAGCGGCAGTGAGATTGTGTGTTGGGGAAGCGGCAGTGAGATTGTGTGTTGGGGAAGCGGCAGTGAGATTGTGTGTGTTGGGGAAGCGGCAGTGAGATTGTGTGTTGGGGAAGCGGCAGTGAGATTGTGTGTGTTGGGGAAGCGGCAGTGAGATTGTGTGTTGGGGAAGCGGCAGTGAGATTGTGTGTTGGGGAAGCGGCAGTGAGATTGTGTGTTGGGGAAGCGGCAGTGAGATTGTGTGTGTGGGGGAAGTGGCAGTGAGATTGTGTGTTGGGGAAGCGGCAGTGAGAGTGTGTGTGTTGGGGAAGCGGCAGTGAGATTGTGTGTTGGGACGCTACAGTGAGATTGTGTGTGTTGGGGAAGCGGCAGTGAGATTGTGTGTTGGGGAAGCGGCAGTGAGATTGTGT
Source organism: Taudactylus pleione (assembly GCA_031769625.1). NCBI lineage: Eukaryota > Metazoa > Chordata > Amphibia > Anura > Myobatrachidae > Taudactylus > Taudactylus pleione. The sequence continues at coordinate 22,209 of JAUIMM010003068.1, forward strand.
GTGTTGGTGAAGCGGCAGTGAGATTGTGTGTTGGGGAAGCGGCAGTGAGATTGTGTGTGTTGGGGAAGCGGCAGTGAGATTGTGTGTTGGGGAAGCGGCAGTGAGATTGTGTGTTGGGGAAGCGGCAGTGAGATTGTGTGTTGGGGAAGCGGCAGTGAGATTGTGTGTGTGGGGGAAGTGGCAGTGAGATTGTGTGTGTGTGTTGGGGAAGCGGCAGTGAGATTGTGTGTGTGGGGGAAGCGGCAGTGAGATTGTGTGTGTGTGTTGGGGAAGCGGCAGTGAGATTGTGTGTGTGGGGGAAGCGGCAGTGAGATTGTGTGTGTGTGTTGGGGAAGCGGCAGTTAGATTGTGTGTGTGTGTTGGGGAAGCGGCAGTGAGATTGTGTGTGTGTGTGTGTTGGGGACGCTACAGTGAGATTGTGTGTGTTGGGGAAGCGGCAGTGAGATTGTGTGTTGGGGAAGCGGCAGTGAGATTGTGTGTTGGGGAAGCGGCAGTGAGAGTGTGTGTGTTGGGGAAGCGGCAGTGAGATTGTGTGTTGGGACGCTACAGTGAGATTGTGTGTGTTGGGGAAGCGGCAGTGAGATTGTGTGTTGGGGAAGCGGCAGTGAGATTGTGTGTTGGGGAAGCGGCAGTGAGATTGTGTGTGTTGGTGAAGCGGCAGTGAGATTGTGTGTTGGGGAAGCGGCAGTGAGATTGTGTGTGTTGGGGAAGCGGCAGTGAGATTGTGTGTTGGGGAAGCGGCAGTGAGATTGTGTGTTGGGGAAGCGGCAGTGAGATTGTGTGTTGGGGAAGCGGCAGTGAGATTGTGTGTGTGGGGGAAGTGGCAGTGAGATTGTGTGTGTGTGTTGGGGAAGCGGCAGTGAGATTGTGTGTGTGGGGGAAGCGGCAGTGAGATTGTGTGTGTGTGTTGGGGAAGCGGCAGTGAGATTGTGTGTGTGGGGGAAGCGGCAGTGAGATTGTGTCTGTGTGTTGGGGAAGCGGCAGTGAGATTGTGTGTTTGTGTTGGGGAAGCGGCAGTGAGATTGTGTGTGTGTGTGTGTTGGGGACGCTACAGTGAGATTGTGTGTGTTGGGGAAGCGGCAGTGAGATTGTGTGTTGGGGAAGCGGCAGTGAGATTGTGTGTTGGGGAAGCGGCAGTGAGATTGTGTGTTGGGGAAGCGGCAGTGAGATTGTGTGTGTTGGGGAAGCGGCAGTGAGATTGTGTGTTGGGGAAGCGGCAGTGAGATTGTGTGTGTTGGGGAAGCGGCAGTGAGATTGTGTGTTGGGGAAGCGGCAGTGAGATTGTGTGTTGGGGAAGCGGCAGTGAGATTGTGTGTTGGGGAAGCGGCAGTGAGATTGTGTGTGTGGGGGAAGTTGCAGTGAGATTGTGTGTGGGGGAAGCGGCAGTGAGAGTGTGTGTGTTGGGGAAGCGGCAGTGAGATTGTGTGTTGGGACGCTACAGTGAGATTGTGTGTGTTGGGGAAGCGGCAGTGAGATTGTGTGTTGGGGAAGCGGCAGTGAGATTGTGTGTTGGGGAAGCGGCAGTGAGATTGTGTGTGTTGGTGAAGCGGCAGTGAGATTGTGTGTTGGGGAAGCGGCAGTGAGATTGTGTGTGTTGGGGAAGCGGCAGTGAGATTGTGTGTTGGGGAAGCGGCAGTGAGATTGTGTGTTGGGGAAGCGGCAGTGAGATTGTGTGTTGGGGAAGCGGCAGTGAGATTGTGTGTGTGGGGGAAGTGGCAGTGAGATTGTGTGTGTGTGTTGGGGAAGCGGCAGTGAGATTGTGTGTGTGGGGGAAGCGGCAGTGAGATTGTGTGTGTGTGGGGGAAGCGGCAGTGAGATTGTGTGTGTGTGTTGGGGAAGCGGCAGTGAGATTGTGTGTGTGGGGGAAGCGGCAGTGAGATTGTGTGTGTGTGTTGGGGAAGCGGCAGTGAGATTGTGTGTGTGTGTTGGGGAAGCGGCAGTGAGATTGTGTGTGTGTGTGTGTTGGGGACGCTACAGTGAGATTGTGTGTGTTGGGGAAGCGGCAGTGAGATTGTGTGTTGGGGAAGCGGCAGTGAGATTGTGTGTTGGGGAAGCGGCAGTGAGATTGTGTGTTGGGGAAGCAGCAGTGAGATTGTGTGTGTTGGGGAAGCGGCAGTGAGATTGTGTGTTGGGGAAGCGGCAGTGAGATTGTGTGTGTTGGGGAAGCGGCAGTGAGATTGTGTGTTGGGGAAGCGGCAGTGAGATTGTGTGTTGGGGAAGCGGCAGTGAGATTGTGTGTTGGGGAAGCGGCAGTGAGATTGTGTGTGTGGGGGAAGTGGCAGTGAGATTGTGTGTTGGGGAAGCGGCAGTGAGATTGTGTGTGTGGGGGAAGTGGCAGTGAGATTGTGTGTGTGTGTTGGGGAAGCGGCAGTGAGATTGTGTGTTTGGGGGAAGCGGCAGTGAGATTGTGTGTGTGTTGGGGAAGCGGCAGTGAGATTGTGTGTGTGGGGGAAGCGGCAGTGAGATTGTGTGTGTGTGTTGGGGAAGCGGCAGTGAGATTGTGTGTGTGTGTTGGGGAAGCGGCAGTGAGATTGTGTGTGTGTGTGTGTTGGGGACGCTACAGTGAGATTGTGTGTGTTGGGGGAAGCGGCAGTGAGATTGTGTGTGTGTGTTGGGGAAGCGGCAGTGAGATTGTGTGTTGGGGAAGCGGCAGTGAGATTGTGTGTTGGGGAAGCGGCAGTGAGATTGTGTGTGTTGGGGAAGCGGCAGTGAGATTGTGTGTTGGGGAAGCGGCAGTGAGATTGTGTGTGTGGGGGAAGTGGCAGTGAGATTGTGTGTGTGTGTTGGGGAAGCGGCAGTGAGATTGTGTGTGTTGGGGAAGCGGCAGTGAGATTGTGTGTGTGTGTGTTGGGGAAGCGGCAGTGAGATTGTGTGTTGGGGAAGCGGCAGTGAGATTGTGTGTGGTGGAAGCGGCAGTGAGATTGTGTGTGTTGGGGAAGCGGCAGTGAGATTGTGTGTTGGGGAAGCGGCAGTGAGATTGTGTGTGGTGGAAGCGGCAGTGAGATTGTGTGTGTTGGGGAAGCGGCGGTGAGATTGTGTGTTGGGGATGCGGCAGTGAGATTGTGTGTGGTGGAAGCGGCAGTGAGATTGTGTGTTGGGGAAGCGGCAGTGAGAGTGTGTGTGTTGGGGAAGCGGCAGTGAGATTGTGTGTTGGGACGCTACAGTGAGATTGTGTGTGTTGGGGAAGCGGCAGTGAGATTGTGTGTTGGGGAAGCGGCAGTGAGATTGTGTGTGTTGGGGAAGCGGCAGTGAGATTGTGTGTTGGGGAAGCGGCAGTGAGATTGTGTGTTGGGGAAGCGGCAGTGAGATTGTGTGTTGGGGAAGCGGCAGTGAGATTGTGTGTGTGGGGGAAGTTGCAGTGAGATTGTGTGTTGGGGAAGCGGCAGTGAGATTGTGTGTTGGGGAAGCGGCAGTGAGATTGTGTGTGTGGGGGAAGTGGCAGTGAGATTGTGTGTGTGTGTTGGGGAAGCGGCAGTGAGATTGTGTGTGTGGGGGAAGCGGCAGTGAGATTGTGTGTGTGTGTTGGGGAAGCGGCAGTGAGATTGTGTGTGTGGGGGAAGCGGCAGTGAGATTGTGTGTGTGTGTTGGGGAAGCGGCAGTGAGATTGTGTGTGTGTGTTGGGGAAGCGGCAGTGAGATTGTGTGTGTGTGTGTGTTGGGGACGCTACAGTGAGATTGTGTGTGTTGGGGAAGCGGCAGTGAGATTGTGTGTTGGGGAAGCGGCAGTGAGATTGTGTGTTGGGGAAGCGGCAGTGAGATTGTGTGTTGGGGAAGCAGCAGTGAGATTGTGTGTGTTGGGGAAGCGGCAGTGAGATTGTGTGTTGGGGAAGCGGCAGTGAGATTGTGTGTGTTGGGGAAGCGGCAGTGAGATTGTGTGTTGGGGAAGCGGCAGTGAGATTGTGTGTTGGGGAAGCGGCAGTGAGATTGTGTGTTGGGGAAGCGGCAGTGAGATTGTGTGTGTGGGGGAAGTGGCAGTGAGATTGTGTGTTGGGGAAGCGGCAGTGAGATTGTGTGTGTGGGGGAAGTGGCAGTGAGATTGTGTGTGTGTGTTGGGGAAGCGGCAGTGAGATTGTGTGTGTGGGGGAAGCGGCAGTGAGATTGTGTGTGTGGGGGAAGCGGCAGTGAGATTGTGTGTGTGGGGGAAGCGGCAGTGAGATTGTGTGTGTGTGTTGGGGAAGCGGCAGTGAGATTGTGTGTGTGTGTTGGGGAAGCGGCAGTGAGATTGTGTGTGTGTGTGTGTTGGGGACGCTACAGTGAGATTGTGTGTGTTGGGGAAGCGGCAGTGAGATTGTGTGTTGGGGAAGCGGCAGTGAGATTGTGTGTTGGGGAAGCGGCAGTGAGATTGTGTGTGTTGGGGAAGCGGCAGTGAGATTGTGTGTTGGGGAAGCGGCAGTGAGATTGTGTGTGTGGGGGAAGTGGCAGTGAGATTGTGTGTGTGTGTTGGGGAAGCGGCAGTGAGATTGTGTGTGTTGGGGAAGCGGCAGTGAGATTGTGTGTGTGTGTGTGTGTTGGGGAAGCGGCAGTGAGATTGTGTGTTGGGGAAGCGGCAGTGAGATTGTGTGTGGTGGAAGCGGCAGTGAGATTGTGTGTGTTGGGGAAGCAGCAGTGAGATTGTGTGTTGGGGAAGCGGCAGTGAGATTGTGTGTGGTGGAAGCGGCAGTGAGATTGTGTGTGTTGGGGAAGCGGCGGTGAGATTGTGTGTTGGGGATGCGGCAGTGAGATTGTGTGTGGTGGAAGCGGCAGTGAGATTGTGTGTTGGGGAAGCGGCAGTGAGAGTGTGTGTGTTGGGGAAGCGGCAGTGAGATTGTGTGTTGGGACGCTACAGTGAGATTGTGTGTGTTGGGGAAGCGGCAGTGAGATTGTGTGTTGGGGAAGCGGCAGTGAGATTGTGTGTGGTGGAAGCGGCAGTGAGATTGTGTGTGTTGGGGAAGCGGCAGTGAGATTGTGTGTTGGGGAAGCGGCAGTGAGATTGTGTGTGGTGGAAGCGGCAGTGAGATTGTGTGTGTTGGGGAAGCGGCAGTGAGATTGTGTGTTGGGGAAGCGGCAGTGAGATTGTGTGTGGTGGAAGCGGCAGTGAGATTGTGTGTTGGGGAAGCGGCAGTGAGATTGTGTGTGTTGGGTAAGCGGCAGTGAGATTGTGTGTTGGGACGCTACAGTGAGATTGTGTGTGTTGGGGAAGCGGCAGTGAGATTGTGTGTTGGGGAAGCGGCAGTGAGATTGTATGTTGGGGAAGCGGCAGTGAGATTGTGTGTGTTGGGGAAGCGGCAGTGAGATTGTGTGTTGGGGAAGCGGCAGTGAGATTGTGTGTTGGGGAAGCGGCAGTGAAATTGTGTGTTGGGGAAGCGGCAGTGAGATTGTGTGTGTGGGGGAAGTGGCAGTGAGATTGTGTGTGTGTGTTGGGGAAGCGGCAGTGAGATTGTGTGTGTGGGGGAAGTGGCAGTGAGATTGTGTGTGTGTGTTGGGGAAGCGGCAGTGAGATTGTGTGTGTGGGGGAAGTGGCAGTGAGATTGTGTGTGTGTGTTGGGGAAGCGGCAGTGAGATTGTGTGTGTGTGTTGGGGAAGCGGCAGTGAGATTGTGTGTGTGTGTGTGTTGGGGAAGCGGCAGTGAGATTGTGTGTGTTGGGGAAGCGGCAGTGAGATTGTGTGTGGTGGAAGCGGCAGTGAGATTGTGTGTGTTGGGGAAGCGGCAGTGAGATTGTGTGTTGGGGAAGCGGCAGTGAGATTGTGTGTGGTGGAAGCGGCAGTGAGATTGTGTGTGTTGGGGAAGCGGCAGTGAGATTGTGTGTTGGGGAAGCGGCAGTGAGATTGTGTGTGGTGGAAGCGGCAGTGAGATTGTGTGTTGGGGAAGCGGCAGTGAGATTGTGTGTGTTGGGGAAGCGGCAGTGAGATTGTTTGTTGGGGGCGCTACAGTGAGATTGTGTGTGTTGGGGAAGCGGCAGTGAGATTGTGTGTTGGGGAAGCGGCAGTGAGATTGTGTGTTGGGGAAGCGGCAGTGAGATTGTGTGTGTTGGGGAAGCGGCAGTGAGATTGTGTGTTGGGGAAGCGGCAGTGAGATTGTGTGTTGGGGAAGCGGCAGTAAGATTGTGTGTTGGGGAAGCGGCAGTGAGATTGTGTGTGTGGGGGAAGTGGCAGTGAGATTGTGTGTGTGTGTTGGGGAAGCGGCAGTGAGATTGTGTGTGTGGGGGAAGTGGCAGTGAGATTGTGTGTGTGTGTGTTGGGGAAGCGGCAGTGAGATTGTGTGTTGGGGAAGCGGCAGTGAGATTGTGTGTGTTGGGGAAACGGCAGTGAGATTGTGTGTTGGGGAAGCGGCAGTGAGATTGTGTGTGGTGGAAGCGGCAGTGAGATTGTGTGTTGGGGAAGCGGCAGTGAGATTATGTGTTGGGGAAGCGGCAGTGAGATTGTGTGTGGTGGAAGCGGCAGTGAGATTGTGTGTTGGGGAAGCGGCAGTGAGATTGTGTGTTGGGGAAGGGCAGTGAGATTGTGTGTGGTGGAAGCGGCAGTGAGATTGTGTGTTGGGGAAGCGGCGGTGAGATTGTGTGTGTTGGGGAAGCGGCAGTGAGATTGTGTGTTGGGGACGCTACAGTGAGATTGTGTGTGTTGGGGAAGCGGCAGTGAGATTGTGTGTTGGGGAAGCGGCAGTGAGATTGTGTGTTGGGGAAGCGGCAGTGAGATTGTGTGTTGGGGAAGCGGCAGTGAGATTGTGTGTGTTGGGGAAGCGGCAGTGAGATTGTGTGTTGGGGAAGCGGCAGTGAGATTGTGTGTGTGGGGGAAGTGGCAGTGAGATTGTGTGTGTGTGTTGGGGAAGCGGCAGTGAGATTGTGTGTGTTGTGGAAGCGGCAGTGAGATTGTGTGTGTGTGTGTGTTGGGGAAGCGGCAGTGAGATTGTGTGTTGGGGAAGCGGCAGTGAGATTGTGTGTGGTGGAAGCGGCAGTGAGATTGTGTGTGTTGGGGAAGCGGCAGTGAGATTGTGTGTTGGGGAAGCGGCAGTGAGATTGTGTGTGGTGGAAGCGGCAGTGAGATTGTGTGTGTTGGGGAAGCGGCGGTGAGATTGTGTGTTGGGGATGCAGCAGTGAGATTGTGTGTGGTGGAAGCGGCAGTGAGATTGTGTGTTGGGGAAGCGGCAGTGAGAGTGTGTGTGTTGGGGAAGCGGCAGTGAGATTGTGTGTTGGGACGCTACAGTGAGATTGTGTGTTGGGGAAGCGGCAGTGAGATTGTGTGTGTTGGTGAAGCGGCAGTGAGATTGTGTGTTGGGGAAGCGGCAGTGAGATTGTGTGTGTTGGGGAAGCGGCAGTGAGATTGTGTGTTGGGGAAGCGGCAGTGAGATTGTGTGTTGGGGAAGCGGCAGTGAGATTGTGTGTTGGGGAAGCGGCAGTGAGATTGTGTGTGTGGGGGAAGTGGCAGTGAGATTGTGTGTGTTGGGGAAGCGGCAGTGAGATTGTGTGTGTGGGGGAAGCGGCAGTGAGATTGTGTGTGTGTGTTGGGGAAGCGGCAGTGAGATTGTGTGTGTGGGGGAAGCGGCAGTGAGATTGTGTGTGTGTGTTGGGGAAGCGGCAGTGAGATTGTGTGTGTGTGTTGGGGAAGCGGCAGTGAGATTGTGTGTGTGTGTGTGTTGGGGACGCTACAGTGAGATTGTGTGTGTTGGGGAAGCGGCAGTGAGATTGTGTGTTATGGGAAGCGGCAGTGAGATTGTGTGTTGGGGAAGCGGCAGTGAGATTGTGTGTTGGGGAAGCGGCAGTGAGATTGTGTGTGTTGGGGAAGCGGCAGTGAGATTGTGTGTTGGGGAAGCGGCAGTGAGATTGTGTGTGTTGGGGAAGCGGCAGTGAGATTGTGTGTTGGGGAAGCGGCAGTGAGATTGTGTGTTGGGGAAGCGGCAGTGAGATTGTGTGTTGGGGAAGCGGCAGTGAGATTGTGTGTGTGGGGGAAGTGGCAGTGAGATTGTGTGTTGGGGAAGCGGCAGTGAGAGTGTGTGTGTTGGGGAAGCGGCAGTGAGATTGTGTGTTGGGACGCTACAGTGAGATTGTGTGTGTTGGGGAAGCGGCAGTGAGATTGTGTGTTGGGGAAGCGGCAGTGAGATTGTGTGTTGGGGAAGCGGCAGTGAGATTGTGTGTGTTGGTGAAGCGGCAGTGAGATTGTGTGTTGGGGAAGCGGCAGTGAGATTGTGTGTGTTGGGGAAGCGGCAGTGAGATTGTGTGTTGGGGAAGCGGCAGTGAGATTGTGTGTTGGGGAAGCGGCAGTGAGATTGTGTGTTGGGGAAGCGGCAGTGAGATTGTGTGTGTGGGGGAAGTGGCAGTGAGATTGTGTGTGTGTGTTGGGGAAGCGGCAGTGAGATTGTGTGTGTGGGGGAAGCGGCAGTGAGATTGTGTGTGTGTGTTGGGGAAGCGGCAGTGAGATTGTGTGTGTGGGGGAAGCGGCAGTGAGATTGTGTGTGTGTGTTGGGGAAGCGGCAGTTAGATTGTGTGTGTTGGGGAAGCGGCAGTGAGATTGTGTGTGTGTGTGTGTTGGGGACGCTACAGTGAGATTGTGTGTGTTGGGGAAGCGGCAGTGAGATTGTGTGTTGGGGAAGCGGCAGTGAGATTGTGTGTTGGGGAAGCGGCAGTGAGAGTGTGTGTGTTGGGGAAGCGGCAGTGAGATTGTGTGTTGGGACGCTACAGTGAGATTGTGTGTGTTGGGGAAGCGGCAGTGAGATTGTGTGTTGGGGAAGCGGCAGTGAGATTGTGTGTTGGGGAAGCGGCAGTGAGATTGTGTGTGTTGGTGAAGCGGCAGTGAGATTGTGTGTTGGGGAAGCGGCAGTGAGATTGTGTGTGTTGGGGAAGCGGCAGTGAGATTGTGTGTTGGGGAAGCGGCAGTGAGATTGTGTGTTGGGGAAGCGGCAGTGAGATTGTGTGTTGGGGAAGCGGCAGTGAGATTGTGTGTGTGGGGGAAGTGGCAGTGAGATTGTGTGTGTGTGTTGGGGAAGCGGCAGTGAGATTGTGTGTGTGTGTTGGGGAAGCGGCAGTGAGATTGTGTGTGTGTGTTGGGGAAGCGGCAGTGAGATTGTGTGTGTGGGGGAAGCGGCAGTGAGATTGTGTGTGTGTGTTGGGGAAGCGGCAGTGAGATTGTGTGTGTGTGTTGGGGAAGCGGCAGTGAGATTGTGTGTGTGTGTGTGTTGGGGACGCTACAGTGAGATTGTGTGTGTTGGGGAAGCGGCAGTGAGATTGTGTGTTGGGGAAGCGGCAGTGAGATTGTGTGTTGGGGAAGCGGCAGTGAGATTGTGTGTTGGGGAAGCGGCAGTGAGATTGTGTGTGTTGGGGAAGCGGCAGTGAGATTGTGTGTTGGGGAAGCGGCAGTGAGATTGTGTGTGTTGGGGAAGCGGCAGTGAGATTGTGTGTTGGGGAAGCGGCAGTGAGATTGTGTGTTGGGGAAGCGGCAGTGAGATTGTGTGTTGGGGAAGCGGCAGTGAGATTGTGTGTGTGGGGGAAGTGGCAGTGAGATTGTGTGTTGGGGAAGCGGCAGTGAGAGTGTGTGTGTTGGGGAAGCGGCAGTGAGATTGTGTGTTGGGACGCTACAGTGAGATTGTGTGTGTTGGGGAAGCGGCAGTGAGATTGTGTGTTGGGGAAGCGGCAGTGAGATTGTGTGTTGGGGAAGCGGCAGTGAGATTGTGTGTGTTGGTGAAGCGGCAGTGAGATTGTGTGTTGGGGAAGCGGCAGTGAGATTGTGTGTGTTGGTGAAGCGGCAGTGAGATTGTGTGTGTTGGTGAAGCGGCAGTGAGATTGTGTGTTGGGGAAGCGGCAGTGAGATTGTGTGTTGGGGAAGCGGCAGAGAGATTGTGTGTGTGGGGGAAGTGGCAGTGAGATTGTGTGTGTGTGTTGGGGAAGCGGCAGTGAGATTGTGTGTGTGGGGGAAGCGGCAGTGAGATTGTGTGTGCGTGTTGGGGAAGCGGCAGTGAGATTGTGTGTGTGGGGGAAGCGGCAGTGAGATTGTGTGTGTGTGTTGGGGAAGCGGCAGTGAGATTGTGTGTGTGTGTTGGGGAAGCGGCAGTGAGATTGTGTGTGTGTGTGTGTGTTGGGGACGCTACAGTGAGATTGTGTGTGTTGGGGAAGCGGCAGTGAGATTGTGTGTTGGGGAAGCGGCAGTGAGATTGTGTGTTGGGGAAGCGGCAGTGAGATTGTGTGTTGGGGAAGCAGCAGTGAGATTGTGTGTGTTGGGGAAGCGGCAGTGAGATTGTGTGTTGGGGAAGCGGCAGTGAGATTGTGTGTGTTGGGGAAGCGGCAGTGAGATTGTCTGTTGGGGAAGCGGCAGTGAGATTGTGTGTTGGGGAAGCGGCAGTGAGATTGTGTGTTGGGGAAGCGGCAGTGAGATTGTGTGTGTGGGGGAAGTGGCAGTGAGATTGTGTGTTGGGGAAGCGGCAGTGAGATTGTGTGTGTGGGGGAAGTGGCAGTGAGATTGTGTGTGTGTGTTGGGGAAGCGGCAGTGAGATTGTGTGTGTGGGGGAAGCGGCAGTGAGATTGTGTGTGTGTGTTGGGGAAGCGGCAGTGAGATTGTGTGTGTGGGGGAAGCGGCAGTGAGATTGTGTGTGTGTGTTGGGGAAGCGGCAGTGAGATTGTGTGTGTGTGTTGGGGAAGCGGCAGTGAGATTGTGTGTGTGTGTGTGTTGGGGACGCTACAGTGAGATTGTGTGTGTTGGGGAAGCGGCAGTGAGATTGTGTGTTGGGGAAGCGGCAGTGAGATTGTGTGTTGGGGAAGCGGCAGTGAGATTGTGTGTTGGGGAAGCGGCAGTGAGATTGTGTGTGTTGGGGAAGCGGCAGTGAGATTGTGTGTTGGGGAAGCGGCAGTGAGATTGTGTGTGTGGGGGAAGTGGCAGTGAGATTGTGTGTGTGTGTTGGGGAAGCGGCAGTGAGATTGTGTGTGTTGGGGAAGCGGCAGTGAGATTGTGTGTGTTGGGGAAGCGGCAGTGAGATTGTGTGTGTGTGTGTGTGTGTGTTGGGGAAGCGGCAGTGAGATTGTGTGTTGGGGAAGCGGCAGTGAGATTGTGTGTGGTGGAAGCGGCAGTGAGATTGTGTGTGTTGGGGAAGCGGCAGTGAGATTGTGTGTTGGGGAAGCGGCAGTGAGATTGTGTGTGGTGGAAGCGGCAGTGAGATTGTGTGTGTTGGGGAAGCGGCGGTGAGATTGTGTGTTGGGGATGCGGCAGTGAGATTGTGTGTGGTGGAAGCGGCAGTGAGATTGTGTGTTGGGGAAGCGGCAGTGAGAGTGTGTGTGTTGGGGAAGCGGCAGTGAGATTGTGTGTTGGGACGCTACAGTGAGATTGTGTGTGTTGGGGAAGCGGCAGTGAGATTGTGTGTTGGGGAAGCGGCAGTGAGATTGTGTGTTGGGGAAGCGGCAGTGAGATTGTGTGTGTTGGTGAAGCGGCAGTGAGATTGTGTGTTGGGGAAGCGGCAGTGAGATTGTGTGTGTTGGGGAAGCGGCAGTGAGATTGTGTGTTGGGGAAGCGGCAGTGAGATTGTGTGTTGGGGAAGCGGCAGTGAGATTGTGTGTTGGGGAAGCGGCAGTGAGATTGTGTGTGTGAGGGAAGTGGCAGTGAGATTGTGTGTGTGTGTTGGGGAAGCGGCAGTGAGATTGTGTGTGTGGGGCAAGCGGCAGTGAGATTGTGTGTGTGTGTTGGGGAAGCGGCAGTGAGATTGTGTGTGTGGGGGAAGCGGCAGTGAGATTGTGTGTGTGTGTTGGGGAAGCGGCAGTGAGATTGTGTGTGTGTGTTGGGGAAGCGGCAGTGAGATTGTGTGTGTGTGTGTGTTGGGGAAGCGGCAGTGAGATTGTGTGTGTTGGGGAAGCGGCAGTGAAATTGTTTGTTGGGGGCGCTACAGTGAGATTGTGTGTGTTGGGGAAGCAGCAGTGAGATTGTGTGTTGGGGAAGCGGCAGTGAGATTGTGTGTTGGGGAAGCGGCAGTGAGATTGTGTGTGTTGGGGAAGCGGCAGTGAGATTGTGTGTTGGGGAAGCGGCAGTGAGATTGTGTGTGTTGGGGAAGCGGCAGTGAGATTGTGTGTTGGGGAAGCGGCAGTGAGATTGTGTGTTGGGGAAGCGGCAGTGAGATTGTGTGTTGGGGAAGCGGCAGTGATATTGTGTGTGTGGGGGAAGTGGCAGTGAGATTGTGTGTGTGTGTTGGGGAAGCGGCAGTGAGATTGTGTGTGTGGGGGAAGTGGCAGTGAGATTGTGTGTGTGTGTGTTGGGGAAGCGGCAGTGAGATTGTGTGTGTGGGGGAAGCGGCAGTGAGATTGTGTGTGTGTGTTGGGGAAGCGGCAGTGAGATTGTGTGTGTGTGTTGGGGAAGCGGCAGTGAGATTGTGTGTGTGTTGGGGAAGCGGCAGTGAGATTGTGTGTGTTGGGGAAGCGGCAGTGAGATTGTGTGTGTTTGGGAAGCGGCAGTGAGATTGTTTGTTGGGGGCGCTACAGTGAGATTGTGTGTGTTGGGGAAGCGGCAGTGAGATTGTGTGTTGGGGAAGCGGCAGTGAGATTGTGTGTTGGGGAAGCGGCAGTGAGATTGTGTGTGTTGGGGAAGCGGCAGTGAGATTGTGTGTTGGGGAAGCGGCAGTGAGATTGTGTGTGTTGGGGAAGCGGCAGTGAGATTGTGTGTTGGTGAAGCGGCAGTGAGATTGTGTGTTGGGGAAGCGGCAGTGAGATTGTGTGTTGGGGAAGCGGCAGTGAGATTGTGTGTGGGGGAAGTGGCAGTGAGATTGTGTGTGTGTGTTGGGGAAGCGGCAGTGAGATTGTGTGTGTGGGGGAAGTGGCAGTGAGATTGTGTGTGTGTGTTGGGGAAGCGGCAGTGAGATTGTGTGTTGGGGAAGCGGCAGTGAGATTGTGTGTGTGTGTGTGTGTGTTGGGGAAGCGGCAGTGAGATTGTGTGTTGGGGAAGCGGCAGTGAGATTGTGTGTGGTGGAAGCGGCAGTGAGATTGTGTGTGTTGGGGAAGCGGCAGTGAGATTGTGTGTTGGGGAAGCGGCAGTGAGATTGTGTGTGGTGGAAGCGGCAGTGAGATTGTGTGTTGGGGAAGCGGCAGTGAGATTGTGTGTTGGGGAAGGGCAGTGAGATTGTGTGTGGTGGAAGCGGCAGTGAGATTGTGTGTTGGGGAAGCGGCAGTGAGATTGTGTGTGTTGGGGAAGCGGCAGTGAGATTGTGTGTTGGGGACGCTACAGTGAGATTGTGTGTGTTGGGGAAGCGGCAGTGAGATTGTGTGTTGGGGAAGCGGCAGTGAGATTGTGTGTTGGGGAAGCGGCAGTGAGATTGTGTGTGTTGGGGAAGCGGCAGTGAGTTTGTGTGTGTGTGTGTGTGTTGGGGAAGTGGCAGTGAGATTGTGTGTTGGGGAAGCGGCAGTGAGATTATGTGTGTGTGTTGGGGAAGCGGCAGTGAGATTGTGTGTGTTGGGGAAGCGGCAGTGAGATTGTGTGTGTGTGTGTGTGTGTTGGGGAAGCGGCAGTGAGATTGTGTGTGTGGGGGAAGTGGCAGTGAGATTGTGTGTGTGTGTTGGGGAAGCGGCAGTGAGATTGTGTGTGTTGGGGAAGCGGCAGTGAGATTGTGTGTGTGTGTGTGTGTTGGGGAAGCGGCAGTGAGATTGTGTGTTGGGGAAGCGGCAGTGAGATTGTGTGTGGTGGAAGCGGCAGTGAGATTGTGTGTGTTGGGGAAGCGGCAGTGAGATTGTGTGTTGGGGAAGCGGCAGTGAGATTGTGAGATTGTGTGTGGTGGAAGCGGCAGTGAGATTGTGTGTGTTGGGGAAGCGGCAGTGAGATTGTGTGTTGGGGAAGCGGCAGTGAGATTGTGTGTGGTGGAAGCGGCAGTGAGATTGTGTGTTGGGGAAGCGGCAGTGAGAGTGTGTGTGTTGGGGAAGCGGCAGTGAGATTGTGTGTTGGGAAGCTGCAGTGAGATTGTGTGTGTTGGGGAAGCGGCAGTGAGATTGTGTGTTGGGGAAGCGGCAGTGAGATTGTGTGTGGGGAAGCGGCAGTGAGATTGTGTGTGTTGGGGAAGCGGCAGTGAGATTGTGTGTTGGGGAAGCGGCAGTGAGATTGTGTGTTGGGGAAGCGGCAGTGAGATTGTGTGTGTGGGGAAGCGGCAGTGAGATTGTGTGTGTTGGGAAGCGGCAGTGAGATTGTGTGTTGGGGAAGCGGCAGTGAGATTGTGTGTTGGGGAAGCGGCAGTGAGATTGTGTGTTGGGGAAGCGGCAGTGAGATTGTGTGTTGGGGAAGCGGCAGTGAGATTGTGTGTGTGTTGGGGGAAGTGGCAGTGAGATTGTGTGTGGTTGGGAAGCGGCAGTGAGATTGTGTGTTGGGGAAGCGGCAGTGAGATTGTGTGTTGGGGAAGCGGCAGTGAGATTGTGTGTGGTGGGAAGCGGCAGTGAGATTGTGTGTTGGGGAAGCGGCAGTGAGATTGTGTGTTGGGGAAGCGGCAGTGAGATTGTGTGTGTGTGGGGAAGTGGCAGTGAGATTGTGTGTGTGTTGGGGAAGCGGCAGTGAGATTGTGTGTGTGGGGATGTGGCAGTGAGATTGTGTGTTGGGGAAGCGGCAGTGAGATTGTGTGTTGGGGAAGCGGCAGTGAGATTGTGTGTGTTGGGGAAGCGGCAGTGAGATTGTTGTGTTGGGGAAGCGGCAGTGAGATTGTGTGTGTTGGGGAAGCGGCTTGAGGCAGTGAGATTGTGTGTTGGGGAAGCGGCAGTGAGATTGTGTGTGGTGGAAGCGGCAGTGAGATTGTGTGTTGGGGAAGCGGCAGTGAGATTGTGTGTTGGGGGAAGCGGCAGTGAGATTGTGTGTGGTGGAAGCGGCAGTGAGATTGTGTGTTGGGGAAGCGGCAGTGAGATTGTGTGTGTTGGGGAAGCGGCAGTGAGATTGTGTGTTGGGACGCTACAGTGAGATTGTGTGTGTTGGGGAATGCGGCAGTGAGATTGTGTGTTGGGGAAGCGGCAGTGAGATTGTGTGTTGGGGAAGCGGCAGTGAGATTGTGTGTGTTGGGGAAGCGGCAGTGAGATTGTGTGTTGGGGAAGCGGCAGTGAGATTGTGTGTGTGGGGGAAGTGGCAGTGAGATTGTGTGTGTGTGTTGGGGAAGCGGCAGTGAGATTGTGTGTGTTGGGGAAGCGGCAGTGAGATTGTGTGTTGGGGAAGCGGCAGTGAGATTGTGTGTGTTGGGGAAGCGGCAGTGAGATTGTGTGTTGGGGAAGCGGCAGTGAGATTGTGTGTGTGGGGAAGTGGCAGTGAGATTGTGTGTGTGTGTTGGGGAAGCGGCAGTGAGATTGTGTGTGTTGGGGAAGCGGCAGTGAGATTGTGTGTGTATGTGTGTGTTGGGAAGCGGCAGTGAGATTGTGTGTTGGGGAAGCGGCAGTGAGATTGTGTGTGGTGGAAGCTGCAGTGAGATTGTGTGTGTTGGGGAAGCGGCAGTGAGATTGTGTGTTGGGGAAGCGGCAGTGAGATTGTGTGTGTTGGGGAAGCGGCAGTGAGATTGTGTGTTGGGGAAGCGGCAGTGAGATTGTGTGTTGGTGGAAGCGGCAGTGAGATTGTGTGTTGGGGAAGCGGCAGTGAGAGTGTGTGTGTTGGGGAAGCGGCAGTGAGATTGTGTGTGGTTGGGAAGCTGCAGTGAGATTGTGTGTGTTGGGGAAGCGGCAGTGAGATTGTGTGTTGGGGAAGCGGCAGTGAGATTGTGTGTTGGGGAAGCGGCAGTGAGATTGTGTGTGTTGGGGAAGCGGCAGTGAGATTGTGTGTTGGGGAAGCGGCAGTGAGATTGTGTGTTGGGGAAGCGGCAGTGAGATTGTGTGTGTGGGGGAAGTGGCAGTGAGATTGTGTGTGTCGGGTAAGTGGCAGTGAGATTGTGTGTGTCGGGGAAGCGGCAGTGAGATTGTGTGTGTGGGGGAAGTGGCAGTGAGATTGTGTGTGTGTGTTGGGGAAGCGGCAGTGAGATTGTGTGTGTGGGGAAGTGGCAGTGAGATTGTGTGTGTTGGGAAGCGGCAGTGAGATTGTGTGTTGGGGAAGCGGCAGTGAGATTGTGTGTTGGGGAAGCGGCAGTGAGATTGTGTGTGTTGGGGAAGCGGCAGTGAGATTGTGTGTTGGGAAGCGGCAGTGAGATTGTGTGTTGGGGAAGCGGCAGTGAGATTGTTTGTGTTGGGGAAGTGGCAGTGAGATTGTGTGTGTGGGGGAAGTGGCAGTGAGATTGTGTGTGTGTGTTGGGGAAGCGGCAGTGAGATTGTGTGTGTGGGGGAAGTGGCAGTGAGATTGTGTGTGTGTGTTGGGGAAGCGGCAGTGAGATTGTGTGTGTGGGGAAGCGGCAGTGAGATTGTGTGTGTTGGGGAAGCGGCAGTGAGATTGTGTGTTGGGGAAGCGGCAGTGAGATTGTGTGTTGGGGAAGCGGCAGTGAGATTGTGTGTTGGGGAAGCGGCAGTGAGATTGTGTGTGTGGGGGAAGCTGGCAGTGAGATTGTGTGTGTGTGTTGGGGAAGCTGGCAGTGAGATTGTGTGTGTGTGTTGGGAAGCGGCAGTGAGATTGTGTGTGTGGGGGAAGCGGCAGTGAGATTGTGTGTGTGTGTTGGGGAAGCGGCAGTGAGATTGTGTGTTGGGGAAGCGGCAGTGAGATTGTGTGTGTGTGTGTGTGTGGGAAGCGGCAGTGAGATTGTGTGTTGGGGAAGCGGCAGTGAGATTGTGTGTGGTGGAAGCGGCAGTGAGATTGTGTGTGGTGGAAGCGGCAGTGAGTTTGTGTGTTGGGGAAGCGGCAGTGAGATTGTGTGTTGGGGAAGCGGCAGTGAGATTGTGTGTGGTGGGAAGTGGCAGTGAGATTGTGTGTGTGTGTGGGGAAGCGGCAGTGAGATTGTGTGTGTGGGGAAGCTGGCAGTGAGATTGTGTGTGTGGTGGGAAGCGGCAGTGAGATTGTGTGTTGGGGAAGCGGCAGTGAGATTGTGTGTGTGTGTGTGTTGGGAAGCGGCAGTGAGATTGTGTGTTGGGGAAGCGGCAGTGAGATTGTGTGTGGTGGAAGCGGCAGTGAGATTGTGTGTTGGGGAAGCGGCAGTGAGATTGTGTGTGTGGTGTGTGATGGGAAGCGGCAGTGAGATTGTGTGTTGGGGAAGCGGCAGTGAGATTGTGTGTTGGGGAAGCGGCAGTGAGATTGTGTGTGGTGGAAGCGGCAGTGAGATTGTGTGTTGGGGAAGCGGCAGTGAGATTGTGTGTGTGTGTGTGTTGGGGAAGCGGCAGTGAGATTGTGTGTTGGGGAAGCGGCAGTGAGATTGTGTGTGGTGGAAGCGGCAGTGAGATTGTGTGTTGGGGAAGCGGCAGTGAGATTGTGTGTGTGTGTGTGTTGGGGAAGCGGCAGTGAGATTGTGTGTTGGGGAAGCGGCAGTGAGATTGTGTGTGGTGGAAGCGGCAGTGAGATTGTGTGTGGTGGAAGCGGCAGTGAGATTGTGTGTGGTGGAAGCGGCAGTGAGATTGTGTGTGGTGGAAGCGGCAGTGAGATTGTGTGTTGGGGAAGCGGCAGTGAGATTGTGTGTGGTGGAAGCGGCAGTGAGATTGTGTGTGTGTGTGTGTTGGGGAAGCGGCAGTGAGATTGTGTGTTGGGGAAGCGGCAGTGAGATTGTGTGTGGTGGAAGCGGCAGTGAGATTGTGTGTGGTGGAAGCGGCAGTGAGATTGTGTGTGTGGGGAAGCGGCAGTGAGATTGTGTGTGTTGGGGAAGCGGCAGTGAGATTGTGTGTTGGGGAAGCGGCAGTGAGATTGTGTGTTGGGGAAGCGGCAGTGAGATTGTGTGTTGGGGAAGCGGCAGTGAGATTGTGTGTGTGGGGAAGTGGCAGTGAGATTGTGTGTGTGTGGGAAGCGGCAGTGAGATTGTGTGTGTGGGGAAGTGGCAGTGAGATTGTGTGTGTGTGTTGGGGAAGCGGCAGTGAGATTGTGTGTTGGGGAAGCGGCAGTGAGATTGTGTGTGTGTGTGTGTGTTGGGGAAGCGGCAGTGAGATTGTGTGTTGGGGAAGCGGCAGTGAGATTGTGTGTGGTGGAAGCGGCAGTGAGATTGTGTGTGGTGGAAGCGGCAGTGAGATTGTGTGTTGGGGAAGCGGCAGTGAGATTGTGTGTTGGGGAAGCGGCAGTGAGATTGTGTGTGTGGGGGAAGTGGCAGTGAGATTGTGTGTGTGGGGAAGCGGCAGTGAGATTGTGTGTGTGTGTTGGGAAGCGGCAGTGAGATTGTGTGTGTGGGGATGCGGCAGTGAGATTGTGTGTGTGTTGGGGAAGCGGCAGTGAGATTGTGTGTTGGGGAAGCGGCAGTGAGATTGTGTGTGTGTTGGGGAAGCGGCAGTGAGATTGTGTGTTGGGGAAGCGGCAGTGAGATTGTGTGTGGTGGAAGCGGCAGTGAGATTGTGCGTTGGGGAAGCGGCAGTGAGATTGTGTGTGTTGGGGAAGCGGCAGTGAGATTGTGTGTTGGGGAAGCGGCAGTGAGATTGTGTGTTGGGGAAGCGGCAGTGAGATTGTGTGTGGTGGAAGCGGCAGTGAGATTGTGTGTGGGGGAAGCGGCAGTGAGATTGTGTGTGTGTGTGTGTTGGAGAAGCGGCAGTGAGATTGTGTGTTGGGAAGCGGCAGTGAGATTGTGTGTGGTGGAAGCGGCAGTGAGATTGTGTGTTGGGGAAGCGGCAGTGAGATTGGTGTGTGTGTGTTGGGGAAGCGGCAGTGAGATTGTGTGTTGGGGAAGCGGCAGTGAGATTGTGTGTGGTGGAAGCGGCAGTGAGATTGTGTGTGTGTGTTGGGGAAGCGGCAGTGAGATTGTGTGTTGGGGAAGCGGCAAGTGAGATTGTGTGTGGTGGAAGCGGCAGTGAGATTGTGTGTGGTGGAAGCGGCAGTGAGATTGTGTGTGGTGGAAGCGGCAGTGAGATTGTGTGTGTTGGGGAAGCGGCAGTGAGATTGTGTGTGGTGGGAAGCGGCAGTGAGATTGTGTGTGGTGGAAGCGGCAGTGAGATTGTGTGTGGTGGAAGCGGCAGTGAGATTGTGTGTGGTGGAAGCGGCAGTGAGATTGTGTGTGTTGGGGAAGCGGCAGTGAGATTGTGTGTGGTGGAAGCGGCAGTGAGATTGTGTGTGGTGGAAGCGGCAGTGAGATTGTGTGTGGTGGAAGCGCAGTGAGATTGTGTGTGGTGGAAGCGGCAGTGAGATTGTGTGTGGTGGAAGCGGCAGTGAGATTGTGTGTTGGGGAAGCGGCAGTGAGATTGTGTGTTGGGGAAGCGGCAGTGAGATTGTGTGTGTGGGGAAGCGGCAGTGAGATTGTGTGTGTGTGTTGGGGAAGCGGCAGTGAGATTGTGTGTGTGGGGGAAGCTGGCAGTGAGATTGTGTGTGTGTGTTGGGAAGCGGCAGTGAGATTGTGTGTTGGGGAAGCGGCAGTGAGATTGTGTGTGTGTTGGGAAGCGGCAGTGAGATTGTGTGTTGGGGAAGCGGCAGTGAGATTGTGTGTGGTGGAAGCGGCAGTGAGATTGTGTGTTGGGGAAGCGGCAGTGAGATTGTGTGTGTGTGGGGAAGCGGCAGTGAGATTGTGTGTTGGGGAAGCGGCAGTGAGATTGTGTGTGGGGAAGCGGCAGTGAGATTGTGTGTGGTGGAAGCGGCAGTGAGATTGTGTGTTGGGGAAGCGGCAGTGAGATTGTGTGTGTGTGTGTGTGGGGAAGCGGCAGTGAGATTGTGTGTTGGGGAAGCGGCAGTGAGATTGTGTGTGGTGGAAGCGGCAGTGAGATTGTGTGTTGGGGAAGCGGCAGTGAGATTGTGTGTGTGTGTGTGTTGGGGAAGCGGCAGTGAGATTGTGTGTTGGGGAAGCGGCAGTGAGATTGTGTGTGGTGGAAGCGGCAGTGAGATTGTGTGTGGTGGAAGCGGCAGTGAGATTGTGTGTGGTGGAAGCGGCAGTGAGATTGTGTGTGGTGGAAGCGGCAGTGAGATTGTGTGTTGGGGAAGCGGCAGTGAGATTGTGTGTGGTGGAAGCGGCAGTGAGATTGTGTGTGTGTGTTGGGGAAGCGGCAGTGAGATTGTGTGTGGGGGAAGCGGCAGTGAGATTGTGTGTGGTGGAAGCGGCAGTGAGATTGTGTGTTGGTGGAAGCGGCAGTGAGATTGTGTGTTGGGGAAGCGGCAGTGAGATTGTGTGTGTTGGGAAGCGGCAGTGAGATTGTGTGTTGGGGAAGCGGCAGTGAGATTGTGTGTTGGGGAAGCGGCAGTGAGATTGTGTGTTGGGGAAGCGGCAGTGAGATTGTGTGTGTGGTGGGAAGTGGCAGTGAGATTGTGTGTGTTGGGGAAGCGGCAGTGAGATTGTGTGTGTGGGGGAAGTGGCAGTGAGATTGTGTGTGTGTGTTGGGGAAGCGGCAGTGAGATTGTGTGTGTGGGGAAGCTGGCAGTGAGATTGTGTGTGTGTGTTGGGGAAGCGGCAGTGAGATTGTGTGTGTGGGGAAGCGGCAGTGAGATTGTGTGTGTTGGGAAGCGGCAGTGAGATTGTGTGTTGGGGAAGCGGCAGTGAGATTGTGTGTTGGGGAAGCGGCAGTGAGATTGTGTGTTGGGGAAGCGGCAGTGAGATTGTGTGTGTGGGGAAGTGGCAGTGAGATTGTGTGTGTGTGTTGGGGAAGCGGCAGTGAGATTGTGTGTGTGGGGAAGTGGCAGTGAGATTGTGTGTTGGGGAAGCGGCAGTGAGATTGTGTGTTGGGGAAGCGGGCAGTGAGATTGTGTGTGTGTGTGTGTTGGGAAGCGGCAGTGAGATTGTGTGTGGTGGAAGCGGCAGTGAGATTGTGTGTGGTGGAAGCGGCAGTGAGATTGTGTGTGGTGGAAGCGGCAGTGAGATTGTGTGTTGGGGAAGCGGCAGTGAGATTGTGTGTTGGGAAGCGGCAGTGAGATTGTGTGTGTGGGGGAAGCTGGCAGTGAGATTGTGTGTGTGTGTTGGGAAGCGGCAGTGAGATTGTGTGTGTGGGGAAGCGGCAGTGAGATTGTGTGTGTGTTGGGAAGCGGCAGTGAGATTGTGTGTGTGTGTGTGTTGGGGAAGCGGCAGTGAGATTGTGTGTTGGGGAAGCGGCAGTGAGATTGTGTGTGGTGGAAGCGGCAGTGAGATTGTGTGTTGGGGAAGCGGCAGTGAGATTGTGTGTGTGTGTGTGGGGAAGCGGCAGTGAGATTGTGTGTTGGGGAAGCGGCAGTGAGATTGTGTGTTGGGGAAGCGGCAGTGAGATTGTGTGTGGTGGAAGCGGCAGTGAGATTGTGTGTTGGGGAAGCGGCAGTGAGATTGTGTGTGTGTGTGTGTTGGGGAAGCGGCAGTGAGATTGTGTGTGGTGGAAGCGGCAGTGAGATTGTGTGTGGGGAAGCGGCAGTGAGATTGTGTGTGTGTGTGTTGGGGAAGCTGCAGTGAGATTGTGTGTTGGGGAAGCGGCAGTGAGATTGTGTGTGGTGGAAGCGGCAGTGAGATTGTGTGTGTGTGTGTGTTGGGAAGCGGCAGTGAGATTGTGTGTGGTGGAAGCGGCAGTGAGATTGTGTGTGGTGGAAGCGGCAGTGAGATTGTGTGTGGTGGAAGCGGCAGTGAGATTGTGTGTGGTGGAAGCGGCAGTGAGATTGTGTGTGGTGGAAGCGGCAGTGAGATTGTGTGTGGTGGAAGCGGCAGTGAGATTGTGTGTGGTGGAAGCGGCAGTGAGATTGTGTGTGGTGGAAGCGGCAGTGAGATTTGTGTGTGGTGGAAGCGGCAGTGAGATTGTGTGTGTTGGGGAAGCGGGCAGTGAGATTGTGTGTGGTGGAAGCGGCAGTGAGATTGTGTGTGTGAGGGGTGATTGTGTGTGGTAGGAAGCGGCAGTGAGATTGTGTGTGGTGGAAGCGGCAGTGAGATTGTGTGTGGTGGAAGCGGCAGTGAGATTGTGTGTTGGGGAAGCGGCAGTGAGATTGTGTGTTGGGGAAGCGGCAGTGAGATTGTGTGTGAGTGTGTGTGTTGGGGAAGCGGCAGTGAGATTGTGTGTTGGGGAAGCGGCAGTGAGATTGTGTGTGGTGGAAGCGGCAGTGAGATTGTGTGTGGTGGAAGCGGCAGTGAGATTGTGTGTTGGGGAAGCGGCAGTGAGATTGTGTGTTGGGGAAGCGGCAGTGAGATTGTGTGTGTGGGGGAAGTGGCAGTGAGATTGTGTGTGTGTGTTGGGGAAGCGGCAGTGAGATTGTGTGTGTGGGGAAGCGGCAGTGAGATTGTGTGTGTGTGTTGGGGAAGCGGCAGTGAGATTGTGTGTTGGGGAAGCGGCAGTGAGATTGTGTGTGTGTGTGTGGGGAAGCGGCAGTGAGATTGTGTGTTGGGGAAGCGGCAGTGAGATTGTGTGTGGTGGAAGCGGCAGTGAGATTGTGTGTTGGGGAAGCGGCAGTGAGATTGTGTGTGTGTGTTGGGGAAGCGGCAGTGAGATTGTGTGTTGGGGGAAGCGGCAGTGAGATTGTGTGTTGGGGAAGCGGCAGTGAGATTGTGTGTGGTGGAAGCGGCAGTGAGATTGTGTGTGTGTGTGTGTGTTGGGGAAGCGGCAGTGAGATTGTGTGTTGGGGAAGCGGCAGTGAGATTGTGTGTGGTGGAAGCGGCAGTGAGATTGTGTGTTGGGGAAGCGGCAGTGAGATTGTGTGTGTGTGTGTGTTGGGGAAGCGGCAGTGAGATTGTGTGTTGGGGAAGCGGCAGTGAGATTGTGTGTGGTGGAAGCGGCAGTGAGATTGTGTGTGTGTGTGTGTTGGGGAAGCGGCAGTGAGATTGTGTGTTGGGGAAGCGGCAGTGAGATTGTGTGTGGTGGAAGCGGCAGTGAGATTGTGTGTGGTGGAAGCGGCAGTGAGATTGTGTGTGGTGGAAGCGGCAGTGAGATTGTGTGTGGTGGAAGCGGCAGTGAGATTGTGTGTGGTGGAAGCGGCAGTGAGATTGTGTGTGTTGGGGAAGCGGCAGTGAGATTGTGTGTGGTGGAAGCGGCAGTGAGATTGTGTGTGGTGGAAGCGGCAGTGAGATTGTGTGTGGTGGAAGCGGCAGTGAGATTGTGTGTGGTGGAAGCGGCAGTGAGATTGTGTGTGGTGGAAGCGGCAGTGAGATTGTGTGTGGTGGAAGCGGCAGTGAGATTGTGTGTGGTGGAAGCGGCAGTGAGATTGTGTGTGGTGGAAGCGGCAGTGAGATTGTGTGTGGTGGAAGCGGCAGTGAGATTGTGTGTGGTGGAAGCGGCAGTGAGATTGTGTGTGGTGGAAGCGGCAGTGAGATTGTGTGTGGTGGAAGCGGCAGTGAGATTGTGTGTTGGGGAAGCGGCAGTGAGATTGTGTGTGTGTTGGGGAAGCGGCAGTGAGATTGTGTGTTGGGGAAGCGGCAGTGAGATTGTGTGTTGGGGGAAGCGGCAGTGAGATTGTGTGTGGTGGAAGCGGCAGTGAGATTGTGTGTTGGGGAAGCGGCAGTGAGATTGTGTGTGTGTGTTGGGGAAGCGGCAGTGAGATTGTGTGTTGGGGAAGCGGCAGTGAGATTGTGTGTGGTGGAAGCGGCAGTGAGATTGTGTGTTGGGGAAGCGGCAGTGAGATTGTGTGTGTGTGTGTGTGGGGAAGCGGCAGTGAGATTGTGTGTTGGGGAAGCGGCAGTGAGATTGTGTGTGGTGGAAGCGGCAGTGAGATTGTGTGTGTGTGTGTGGGGAAGCGGCAGTGAGATTGTGTGTTGGGGAAGCGGCAGTGAGATTGTGTGTGGTGGAAGCGGCAGTGAGATTGTGTGTGGTGGAAGCGGCAGTGAGATTGTGTGTGGTGGAAGCGGCAGTGAGATTGTGTGTGGTGGAAGCGGCAGTGAGATTGTGTGTGGTGGAAGCGGCAGTGAGATTGTGTGTGTGGGGAAGCGGCAGTGAGATTGTGTGTGGTGGAAGCGGCAGTGAGATTGTGTGTGGTGGAAGCGGCAGTGAGATTGTGTGTGGTGGAAGCGGCAGTGAGATTGTGTGTGGTGGAAGCGGCAGTGAGATTGTGTGTGGTGGAAGCGGCAGTGAGATTGTGTGTGGTGGAAGCGGCAGTGAGATTGTGTGTGGTGGAAGCGGCAGTGAGATTGTGTGTGGTGGAAGCGGCAGTGAGATTGTGTGTGGTGGAAGCGGCAGTGAGATTGTGTGTGGTGGGAAGCGGCAGTGAGATTGTGTGTGGTGGAAGCGGCAGTGAGATTGTGTGTGTTGGGGAAGCGGCAGTGAGATTGTGTGTGGTGGAAGCGGCAGTGAGATTGTGTGTGGTGGAAGCGGCAGTGAGATTGTGTGTGTTAGGGAAGCGGCAGTGAGATTGTGTGTGGTGGAAGCGGCAGTGAGATTGTGTGTG
Organism: Taudactylus pleione; assembly: GCA_031769625.1. Classification (NCBI taxonomy): domain Eukaryota; kingdom Metazoa; phylum Chordata; class Amphibia; order Anura; family Myobatrachidae; genus Taudactylus; species Taudactylus pleione. Next base: position 46,439 of record JAUIMM010003068.1, read on the forward strand.
GTGGAAGTGGCAGTGAGATTGTGTGTGTGTGTTGGGGAAGCGGCAGTGAGATTGTGTGTTGGGGAAGCGGCAGTGAGATTGTGTGTGTGTGTGTGTGTTGGGGAAGCGGCAGTGAGATTGTGTGTTGGGGAAGCGGCAGTGAGATTGTGTGTGGTGGAAGCGGCAGTGAGATTGTGTGTGGTGGAAGCGGCAGTGAGATTGTGTGTTGGGAAGCGGCAGTGAGATTGTGTGTTGGGGAAGCGGCAGTGAGATTGTGTGTGTGGGGAAGTGGCAGTGAGATTGTGTGTGTGTGTTGGGGAAGCGGCAGTGAGATTGTGTGTGTGGGGGATGTGGCAGTGAGATTGTGTGTGTGTGTTGGGGAAGCGGCAGTGAGATTGTGTGTTGGGGAAGCGGCAGTGAGATTGTGTGTGTGTGTGTGTTGGGGAAGCGGCAGTGAGATTGTGTGTTGGGGAAGCGGCAGTGAGATTGTGTGTGGTGGAAGCGGCAGTGAGATTGTGTGTTGGGGAAGCGGCAGTGAGATTGTGTGTGTGTGTGTGGGGAAGCGGCAGTGAGATTGTGTGTTGGGGAAGCGGCAGTGAGATTGTGTGTTGGGGAAGCGGCAGTGAGATTGTGTGTGGTGGAAGCGGCAGTGAGATTGTGTGTTGGGGAAGCGGCAGTGAGATTGTGTGTGTGTGTGTGTTGGGGAAGCGGCAGTGAGATTGTGTGTTGGGGAAGCGGCAGTGAGATTGTGTGTGGTGGAAGCGGCAGTGAGATTGTGTGTTGGGGAAGCGGCAGTGAGATTGTGTGTGTGTGTGTTGGGGAAGCGGCAGTGAGATTGTGTGTTGGGGAAGCGGCAGTGAGATTGTGTGTGGTGGAAGCGGCAGTGAGATTGTGTGTGTGTGTGGTGGGGAAGCGGCAGTGAGATTGTGTGTTGGGAAGCGGCAGTGAGATTGTGTGTGGTGGAAGCGGCAGTGAGATTGTGTGTGGTGGAAGCGGCAGTGAGATTGTGTGTGGTGGAAGCGGCAGTGAGATTGTGTGTGGTGGAAGCGGCAGTGAGATTGTGTGTGTTGGGAAGCGGCAGTGAGATTGTGTGTGGTGGAAGCGGCAGTGAGATTGTGTGTGGTGGAAGCGGCAGTGAGATTGTGTGTGGTGGAAGCGGCAGTGAGATTGTGTGTGGTGGAAGCGGCAGTGAGATTGTGTGTGGTGGAAGCGGCAGTGAGATTGTGTGTGGTGGAAGCGGCAGTGAGATTGTGTGTGGTGGAAGCGGCAGTGAGATTGTGTGTGGTGGAAGCGGCAGTGAGATTGTGTGTGGTGGAAGCGGCAGTGAGATTGTGTGTGTGTTGGGGAAGCGGCAGTGAGATTGTGTGTTGGGGAAGCGGCAGTGAGATTGTGTGTTGGGGAAGCGGCAGTGAGATTGTGTGTGGTGGGAAGCGGCAGTGAGATTGTGTGTTGGGGAAGCGGCAGTGAGATTGTGTGTGTGTGTGTGTGTTGGGGAAGCGGCAGTGAGATTGTGTGTTGGGGAAGCGGCAGTGAGATTGTGTGTGGTGGAAGCGGCAGTGAGATTGTGTGTTGGGGAAGCGGCAGTGAGATTGTGTGTGTGTGTTGGGGAAGCGGCAGTGAGATTGTGTGTTGGGGAAGCGGCAGTGAGATTGTGTGTGGTGGAAGCGGCAGTGAGATTGTGTGTGTGTGTGTGTTGGGGAAGCGGCAGTGAGATTGTGTGTGTGTGTGGGGAAGCGGCAGTGAGATTGTGTGTGTGGAAGCGGCAGTGAGATTGTGTGTGGTGGAAGCGGCAGTGAGATTGTGTGTGGTGGAAGCGGCAGTGAGATTGTGTGTGTTGGGGAAGCGGCAGTGAGATTGTGTGTGGTGGAAGCGGCAGTGAGATTGTGTGTGGTGGAAGCGGCAGTGAGATTGTGTGTGGTGGAAGCGGCAGTGAGATTGTGTGTGGTGGAAGCGGCAGTGAGATTGTGTGTGGTGGAAGCGGCAGTGAGATTGTGTGTGGTGGAAGCGGCAGTGAGATTGTGTGTGGTGGAAGCGGCAGTGAGATTGTGTGTGGTGGAAGCGGCAGTGAGATTGTGTGTGTTGGGAAGCGGCAGTGAGATTGTGTGTGGTGGAAGCGGCAGTGAGATTGTGTGTGGTGGAAGCGGCAGTGAGATTGTGTGTGTTGGGAAGCGGCAGTGAGATTGTGTGTGGTGGAAGCGGCAGTGAGATTGTGTGTGGTGGAAGTGGCAGTGAGATTGTGTGTGTGTGTTGGGAAGCGGCAGTGAGATTGTGTGTTGGGGAAGCGGCAGTGAGATTGTGTGTGTGTGTGTGTTGGGGAAGCGGCAGTGAGATTGTGTGTTGGGGAAGCGGCAGTGAGATTGTGTGTGGTGGAAGCGGCAGTGAGATTGTGTGTGGTGGAAGCGGCAGTGAGATTGTGTGTTGGGGAAGCGGCAGTGAGATTGTGTGTTGGGGAAGCGGCAGTGAGATTGTGTGTGTGGGGAAGCGGCAGTGAGATTGTGTGTGTGTGTTGGGAAGCGGCAGTGAGATTGTGTGGTGGGGGATGAGGCAGTGAGATTGTGTGTGTTGGGGAAGCGGCAGTGAGATTGTGTGTTGGGGGAAGCGGCAGTGAGATTGTGTGTGGTGGGGAAGCGGCAGTGAGATTGTGTGTGTGGGAAGCGGCAGTTGAGATTGTGTGTGGTGGAAGCGGCAGTGAGATTGTGTGTGGTGGAAGCGGCAGTGAGATTGTGTGTGGTGGGAAGCGGCAGTGAGATTGTGTGTGGTGGAAGCGGCAGTGAGATTGTGTGTGGTGGAAGCGGCAGTGAGATTGTGTGTGGTGGGGAAGCGGCAGTGAGATTGTGTGTGGGGAAGCGGCAGTGAGATTGTGTGTGGTGGAAGCGGCAGTGAGATTGTGTGTGTGGAAGCGGCAGTGAGATTGTGTGTGGTGGAAGCGGCAGTGAGATTGTGTGTGGTGGAAGCGGCAGTGAGATTGTGTGTGGTGGAAGCGGCAGTGAGATTGTGTGTGTTGGAAGCGGCAGTGAGATTGTGTGTGGTGGAAGCGGCAGTGAGATTGTGTGTTGGGGAAGCGGCAGTGAGATTGTGTTGGTGGAGCGGCAGTGAGATTGTGTGTGGGGAAGCGGCAGTGAGATTGTGTGTTGGGGAAGCGGCAGTGAGATTGTGTGTTGGGGAAGCGGCAGTGAGATTGTGTGTGGGGAAGCGGCAGTGAGATTGTGTGTTGGGAAGCGGCAGTGAGATTGTGTGTTGGTGGAAGCGGCAGTGAGATTGTGTGTGGTGGAAGCGGCAGTGAGATTGTGTGTGGTGGAAGCGGCAGTGAGATTGTGTGTGTGTGTGATGGGGAAGCGGCAGTGAGATTGTGTGTTGGGGAAGCGGCAGTGAGATTGTGTGTGTGGGGAAGCGGCAGTGAGATTGTGTGTTGGGGAAGCGGCAGTGAGATTGTGTGTGGTGGAAGCGGCAGTGAGATTGTGTGTGTGTCGTGTGTTGGGGAAGCGGCAGTGAGATTGTGTGTTGGGGGAAGCGGCAGTGAGATTGTGTGTGGTGGAAGCGCAGTGAGATTGTGTGTGGTGGAAGCGGCAGTGAGATTGTGTTGTGGTGGAAGCGGCAGTGAGATTGTGTGTGGTGGAAGCGGCAGTGAGATTGTGTGTTGGGGGAAGCGGCAGTGAGATTGTGTGTTGGTGGAAGCGGCAGTGAGATTGTGTGTGTGGTGGAAGCGGCAGTGAGATTGTGTGTTGGTGGAAGCGGCAGTGAGATTGTGTGTGGTGGAAGCGGCAGTGAGATTGTGTGTGTGTGGGAAGCGGCAGTGAGATTGTTGTGTTGGGGAAGCGGCAGATTGCAGATTGTGTGTGGTGGAAGTCGGCAGTGAGATTGTGTGTGGTGGGGAAGCGCAGTGAGATTGTGTGTGTGGAAGCGGCAGTGAGATTGTGTGTGTGGGAAGCGGCAGTGAGATTGTGTGTGGTGGAAGCGGCAGTGAGATTTGTGTGTGAGGGTGGGAAGGCGGCAGTGAGGAT
>JAUIMM010003069.1:0-19807 GCA_031769625.1 Taudactylus pleione
CTATACTATGTACCTTTATACACCATATTCTATAGTATTTACCTCTATACACCATATTCTATACTATATACCACTATTAACCATATTCTATACAATGTACCACTATACCACCATATTCTATAATATATACAACTATACAGCTCTACCCCATATTCTATACTATGTTCAACTATACACCATATTCTATACTATGAACCACTGTACAGCTCTACACCATATTCTATACTATTTACCACTATACACCATATTCTATACTATGTACCACTATACACCTACTACACCATATTCTATACTATGTACCACTATACAGCTCTACACCATATTCTATACTATATACTACCATACACCACATTCTATACTATATACCACTATACACCATATTCTATACTATATACTACTATTTAGCTCTACAACATATTCTATACAAAATACCACAATAGAGCTCTACACCATATTCTATACTATGTACCACTATACAGCTCTACACGACATTCAGTACTATGTACCACTATACAACATATTCTATACTATGTAAAACTATACAGCTCTATACCAACATTCTATACTATGTACCACTATGCACCATATTCTATACTATGTACCACTATACAGCTCTACACCACATTCTATACTATGTACCAATATACTCCATATTCTATGTACCACTATACACCACAATCTAGACTATGTACCATTATACACCATATTCTATACAATGTAACTCTATACACCATATTCTATACTATGTACCTCTATACACCATAATCTATACTATATACCAATTTACACCATATTATATACTATATACCACTATACAGCTCTACCCCATATTCTATACTATGTACCACTATACACCATATTCTATACTGTGTACCACTATACACCTCTACACCATATTCAATACTATGTACCACTATACAGCTCTACACCATATTCTATACTATATACTACTATACACTACATTCTATACTGTATACCACTATACACCATATTCTATACTATGTAACATTATACACCACATTCTATACTATGTACCATTATACAGCTCTACACCACATTCTATACTATGTACCACTATATACCACATTCTATACTATGTACCACTATACAGCTCTAAACCATATTCTATACTATGTACCACTATACATCTCTACACCACATTCTATACTATGTACCACTATATACCATATTCTATACTATGTACCACTATACACCACATGCTAGACTATGTACCACTATACATCATATTCTATACTATGTACTATACACCATATTCTATACTATGTACCACTATACACCACATTCTATACTATGTACCATTATACAGCTTTACACCACAATCTATACTATGTACCTCTTTACATCATATTCTATGTACCACTATACACCATATTCTAGACTATGTAACACTATACACCATATTCTAGAATATGTACCACTTTACACCATATTCTATACTATGTACCTCTATACAACATATTCTATACTATGTACCACTATACTCCACATTCTATACTATGTACCACTATACACCATATTCTATACTATGTGCCTCTATACACTATATTCTATACTATGTACCACCATACAAAACATTCTTTACTATGTACCACTAAACAGCTCTACACCACATTCTATACTATGTACCACTATACACCATATTCTATACTATGTACCACTATATAGCTCTACAACATATTCTATACTATATACCACAATAGAGCTCTATACCATATTCTATACTATATACCACTATACACCATATTCTATACTATGTACCACTATACAGCTTTATACAGCTTTATACCACATTCTATACTATGTACCATTATACAGCACTAAACCACATTCTATACTATGTACCACTATACACCATTTTCTATACTATGAACCACTATACAGCTCTACACAACATTCTATACTATATACCACTATAAACCATATTCTATACTATGTACCACTATACACCTCTACACCATATTCTATACTATGTACCACTATACAGCTCTGCACCATATTCTATACTATATACTACTATACATCATATTCTATACTATGAACCACTATACACCACATTCTAGACTATGTACCACTATACACCATATTCTATACTATGTACCTCTATACACCATATTCTATACTATATACCACTATACACCACATCCTATACTATGTACCATTATACAGCTCTACACCACATTCTTTACGATGTACCACTATACACCATATTCTATACTATGTACCACTATACAGCTCTACACTACATTCTATACTATGTACCACTATACACCATATTCTATACTATGTACCACTATACACCACATTCTAGACTATGTACCACTATACACCATATTCTATACTAATTACCTCTATACACCATATTCTATACTATATACCACTATACACCACATTCTATACTATGTACAATTATACAGCTCTACACCACATACTATACTATGTACCACTATATACCACATTCTATACTATGTAACACTATACAGCTCTAAACCATATTCTATACTATGTACCACTATACATCTCTACACCACATTCTATACTATTAACCACTATACACCACATGCTAGACTATGTACCACTATACACCTTATTCTATACTGTGTACTATACACCATATTCTATACTATGTACCACTATACACCACATTCTATACTATGTACCATTATACAGCTTTACACCACTATCTATACTATGTACCACTATACATCATATTCTATGTACCACTATACACCATATTCTAGACTATGTAACACTATACACCATATTCTAGACTATGTGCCACTATACACCATATTCTATACTATGTACCTCTATACACCAAATTCTATACTATGTACCACTATACTCCACATTCTATACTATGTACCACTATACATCGTATTCTATACTATGTGCCTCTATACACTATATTCTATACTATACCACCATACACCACATTCTTTACTATGTACCACTATACAGCACTACACCACATTCTATACTATGTACCACTATACACCATATTCTATACTATGTACCACTATATAGCTCTACAACATATTCTATACTATATACCTCAATAGAGCTCTACACCATATTCTATACTATGTACCACTATACAACATATTCTATACTATGTAAAACTATACAGCTCTATACCACATTCTATACTATGTACCACTATGCACCATATTCTATACTATGTACCACTATACAGCTCTACACCACATTCTATACCATGTACCGATATACTCCATATTCTATGTACCACTATACACCACATTCTAGGCTATGTACCATTATACACCATATTCTATACTATGTAACTCTATACACCATATTCTATACTATGTACCTCTATACACCATATTCTATACTATATACCACTATACACTATATTCTATACTATATACCACTTTACAGCTCTACCCCATATTCTATACTATGTACCACTATACACCATTTTCTATACTATGAACCACTATACAGCTAAACACCACATTCTATACTATATACCACTATACACCATTTTCTATACTATGTACCACTATACACCTCTACACCATATTCTATGCTATGTACCACTATACAGCTCTACAACCATATTCTATACTATATACTACTATACACCACATTCTATACTATGTACCACTATACACCATATTCTATACTATGTAACACTATACACCACATTCTATACTATTTACCATTAAACAGCTCTACACCACATTCTATACTATGTACCACTATACATCTCTACACCACATTCTATACTATGTACCACTATACACCATATTCTATACTATGTACCACTATACACCACATGCTATACTATGTACCACTATACACATTATTCTATACTATGTACTATACATCATATTCTATACTATGTACCACTATACACCACATTCTATACTATGTACCATTATACAGCTTTACACCACAATCTATACTATGTACCACTATACATTATATTCTATGTACCACTATACACCATATTCTAGACTATGTAACACTATACACCATATTCTAGACTATGTGCCACTATACACCATATTCTATACTATGTACCTCTATACACCACATTCTATACTATGTACCACTATACTCCACATTCTATACTATGTACCACTATACATCGTATTCTATACTATGTGCCTCTATACACTATATTCTATACTATATACCACCATACACCATATTCTTTACTATGTACCACTATACAGCACTACACCACATTCTATACTATGTACCACTATACACCATATTCTATACTATGTACCACTATATAGCTCTACAACATATTCTATACTATATACCTCAATAGAGCTCTACACCATATTCTATACTATGTACCACTATACAACATATTCTATACTATGTAAAACTATACAGCTCTATACCACATTCTATACTATGTACCACTATGCACCATATTCTATACTATGTACCACTATACAGCTCTACACCACATTCTATACCATGTACCGATATACTCCATATTCTATGTACCACTATACACCACATTCTAGGCTATGTACCATTATACACCATATTCTATACTATGTAACTCTATACACCATATTCTATACTATGTACCTCTATACACCATATTCTATACTATATACCACTATACACCATATTCTATACTATATACCACTATACAGCTCTACCCCATATTCTATACTATGTACCACTATACACCATTTTCTATACTATGAACCACTATACAGCTCTACACCACATTCTATACTATATACCACTATACACCATTTTCTATACTATGTACAACTATACACCTCTACACCATATTCTATGCTATGTACCACTATACAGCTCTACACCATATTCTATACTATATACTACTATACACCACATTCTATACTATGTACCACTATACACCATATTCTATACTATGTAACACTATACACCACATTCTATACTATTTACCATTATACAGCTCTACACCACATTCTATACTATGTACCACTATATACCACATTCTATACTATCTACCACTATACAGCTCTAAACAATATTCTATACTATGTACCACTATACATCTCTACACCACATTCTATACTATGTACCACTATACACCATATTCTATACTATGTACCACTATACACCACATGCTATACTATGTACCACTATACATCATATTCTATACTATTTACTATACACCATATTCTATACTATGTACCACTATACACCACATTCTATACTATGTACCATTATACAGCTTTACACCACAATCTATACTATGTACCACTATACATCATATTCTATGTACCACTCTACACCATATTCTAGACTAGGTAACACTATACACCATATTCTAGACTATGTACCACTTTACACGATATTCTATACTATGTACCTCTATACAAAATATTCTATACTATGTACCACTAAACTCCACATTCTATACTATGTACCACTATACACCATATTCTATACTATGTGCCTCTATACACTATATTCTATACTATGTTCCACTATACACCATATCCTATACTATGTACCACTATATAGCTCTACAACATATTCTATACTATATACCACAATAGAGCTCTATACCATATTCTATACTATATACCACTATACACCATATTCTATACTATTTACCACTATACAGCTTTATACCACATTCTATACTATGTACCATTATACAGCTCTAAACCACATTCTATACTATGTACCACTATACACCATTTTCTATACTATAAACCACTAAACAGCTCTACACAACATTCTATACTATATACCACTATACACCTTATTCTATACTATGTACCACTATACACCTCTACACCATATTCTAAACTATGTACCACTATACAGCTCTACACCATATTCTATACTATATACTACTATACATCATATTCTATACTATGTACCTCTATACACCACATTGTAGACTATGTACCACTATACACCATATTATATACTATATACCTCTATACACCATATTCTATACTATATACCACTATACACCACATCCTATACTATGTACCATTATACAGCTCTACACCACATTCTTTATGATGTACCACTATACACCATTTTCTATACTATGTACCACTCTACACCACATTCTATACTATGTACCACTATACACCATATTCTATACTATGTTACACTATACAGCTCTTCACCAGATTCTATACTATGTTCCACTAAACACCATATTCTATACTATGACCACTTAACAGCTCTACACCATATTCTGTACTATATACCACAATAGAGCTCTATACCATATTCTATACTATATACCACTATACACCATATTCTATACTATGTACCACTATACAGCTTTATACCACATTCTATACTATGTACCATTATACAGCTCTAAACCACATTCTAAACTATGTACCACTATACACCATTTTCTCTAATATGAACCACTATAAAGCTCTACACAACATTCTATACTATATACCACTATACACCTTATTCTATACTATGTACCACTATACACCACATTCTATACTATGTTCCACTATATAGCTCTACAACATATTCTATACTATATACCACAATAGAGCTCTATACCATATTCTATACTATGTACCACTATACAGCTTTATACCACATTCTATACTATGTACCATTATACAGCTCTACACCATATTCTATACTATATACTACTATACACCATATTCTATTCTATATACCACTATACACCATATTCTATACTATGTAACACTATACACCACATTCTATACTATGTACCATTATACAGCTCTACACCACATTCTATACTATGTACCACTATATACCACATTCTATACTATGTACCACTATACAGCTCTAAACCATATTCTATACTATGTACCACTATACATCTCTACACCACATTCTATACTATGTACTATACACCACATTCTATACTATGTACCACTATACAGCTCTACATCATATACCACTATACACCACATTCTATACTATGTACCACTACACCACATTCTATACTATATACCACTATACACCATATTCTATACTATGTACCACTATACACCACATGCTAGACTATGTACCAGTATACATCATATTCTATACTATGTACTATACACCATATTCTATACTATGTACCACTATACACCACATTCTATACTATGTACCATTATACAGCTTTACACCACAATCTATACTATGTACCACTATACATCATATTCTATGTACCACTATACACCATATTCTAGACTATGTAACACTATACACCATATTCTTGACTATGTACCACTTTACACTATATTCTATACTATGTACCTCTATACAACCTATTCTATACTATGTACCACTATACTCCACATTCTATACTATGTTCCACTATACACCATATTCTTTACTATGTACCACTATACAGCTCTACACCACATTCTATTCTATGTACCACTATACACCATATTCTATACTATGTACTACTATATAGCTTTATACCACATTCTATACTATGTACCATTCTACAGCTCTAAACCACATTCTATACTATGTACCACTATACACCATTTTCTATACTATGAACCACTATACAGCTCTACACAACATTCTATACTATATACCACTATACACCATATTCTATACTATGTACCTCTATACACCTCTACACCATATTCTATACTATGTACCACTATACAGCTCTACACCATATTCTATACTATATACTACTATACACCATATTCTATACTATGTACCACTATACAGCTTTATACCACATTCTATACTATGTACCATTATACAGCTCTAAACCACATTCTAAACTATGTACCACTATACACCATTTTCTCTACTATGAACCACTATAAAGCTCTACACAACATTCTATACTATATACCACTATACACCTTATTCTATACTATGTACCACTATACACCATATTCTATACTATGACCACTTAACAGCTCTACACCATATTCTGTACTATATACCACAATAGAGCTCTATACCATATTCTATACTATATACCACTATACACCATATTCTATACTATGTACCACTATACAGCTTTATACCACATTCTATACTATGTACCATTATACAGCTCTAAACCACATTCTATACTATGTAACACTATACTACATATTCTATACTATGTACCACTATACACCTCTACACCATATTCTATACTATGTACCACTATACAGCTATACACCATATTCTATACTATATACTAATATACACCACATTCTTTACTGTGTACCACTATACACCATATTCTATACTATGTAACACTATACACCACATTCTATACTATGTACCACTATAAACCACATTCTATACTATCTACCACTATACAGCTCTAAACCATATTCTATACTATGTAACACTATACACCACATTCTATACTATGTACAATTATACAGCTCTACACCACATTCTATACTATGTACCACTATATACCACATTCTATACTATGTACCACTATACAGCTCTAAACCATATTCTATACTATGTACCACTATACAGCTCTACACCACATTCTATACTATGTACCGATTTCCTCCATATTCTATGTACCACTTACCACAACATTCTAGACTATGTACCATTATACACCATATTCTATACTATGTAACTCTATACACCATATTCTATACTATGTACCTCAAAACACCATATTCTATACTATATACCACTATACACCATATTCTATACTATATACCACTATACACCATGTTCTATTCTATATACCACTATACAGCTCTACCCCATATTCTATACTATGTACCACTATACACCATTTTCTATACTATGAACCACTATACAGCTCTACACCACATTCTATACTATATACCACTATACACCATATTCTATACTATGTACCACTATACACCACATTCTAGACTATGTACCACTATACACCATATTCTATACTATGTACCTCTATACACCATATTCTATACTATATACCACTATACAGCACTACACCACAATCAATACTATGTACCACTACACACCATATTCTATGTACCACTATACACCACATTCTAGACTATGTACCATTATACACCATATTCTATACTATGTAACTCTATACACCATTTTCGATACTATGTACCTCTATACACCATATTCTATAATATATACCACTATACACCATATTATATACTATATACCACTATTCACCATATTCTATACTATATACCACTATACAGCTCTACCCCATTTTCTATACTATGTACCACTATACACCATTTTCTATACTATGAACCACTATGCAGCTCTACACCACATTCTATACTATATACCACTATACACCATATTCTAAACTATGTACCACTATACACCTCTACACCATGTTCTATACTATGTACCACTATACAGCTCTACACCATATTCTATACTATATACTACTATACACCATATTCTATACTATGTACCACTATACACCACGTTCTAGACTATGTACCACTATACACCATATTCTATACTAATTACCTTGATACACCATATTCTATACTATATACCACTATACACCACATTCTATACTATGTACAATTATACAGCTCTACACCACATTCTATACTATGCACCACTATATACCACATTCTATACTATGTACCACTATGCAGATCTAAACCATATTCTATACTATGTACCACTATACATCTCTACACCACATTCTATACTATGTACCACTATACACCACATGCTAGACTATGTACCACTATACACCATATTTTATACTATGTACTATACACCATATTCTATACTATGTACCACTATACACCACATTCTATACTATGTACCATTATACAGCTTTACACCACAATCTATACTATGTACCACTATACATCATATTCTATGTACCACTATACACCATATTCTAGACTATGTAACACTATACACCATATTCTAGACTATGTACCACTATACACCATATTCTATACTATATACCTCTATACACCACATTCTATACTATGTACCACTATACTTCACATTCTATACTATGTACCACTATACACCATATTATATACTATGTGCCTCTATACACTATATTCTATACTATGTACCACCATACACAACATTCTTTACTATTTACCACTATACAGCTCTACACCACATTCTATACTATGTATCACTATACACCATATTCTATACTATGTACCACTATATAGCTCTACAACATATTCTATACTATATACAACAATAGAGCTCTACACCATATTCTATACTAGTTACTACTATACAGCTCTACACCACATTCAATACTATGTACCACTATACAACATATTCTATACTATGTAAAACTATACAGCTCTATTCCAACTTCTATACTATGTACCACTATGCACCATATTCTATACTATGTACCACTATACAGCTCTACACCACATTCTATACCATGTACCGATATACTCCATATTCTATGTACCACTATACACCACATTCTAGGCTATGTACAATTATACACCATATTCTATACTATGTAACTCTATACACGATATTCTATACTATGTACCTCTATACACCATATTCTATACTATATACCACTATACACTATATTCTATACTATATACCACTATACAGCTCTACCCCATATTCTATACTATGTACCACTATACACCATTTTCTATACTGTGAACCACTATACAGCTCTACACCACATTCTATACTATATACCACTATACACCTTTTTCTATACTATGTACCACTATACACCTCTACACCCTATTCTATACTATGTACCGCTATACAGCTCCTCACCATATTCTATACTATATACTACTATACACCACATTCTATACTATGTACCACTATACACCAAATTCTATACTATGTAACACTATACACCACATTCTATACTATTTACCATTATACAGCTCTACACCACATTCTATACTATGTACCACTATATACCACATTCTATACTATGTACCACTATACAGCTCTAAACCATATTCTATACTATATACCTCAATAGAGCTCTACACCATATTCTATACTATGTACCACTATACAACATATTCTATACTATGTAAAACTATACAGCTCTATACCACATTCTATACTATGTACCACTATGCACCATATTGTATACTATGTACCACTATACAGCTCTACACCACATTCTATACCATGTACCGATATACTCCATATTCTATGTACCACTATACACCACATTCTAGGCTATGTACCATTATACACCATATTCTATACTATGTAACTCTATACACCATATTCTATACTATGTACCTCTATACACCATATTCTATACTATATACCACTATACACCATATTCTATACTATATACCACTATACAGCTCTACCCCATATTCTATACTATGTACCACTATACACCATTTTCTATACTATGAACCACTATACAGCTCTACACCACATTCTATACTATATACCACTATACACCATTTTCTATACTATGTACCACTATACACCTCTACACCATATTCTATGCTATGTACCACTATACAGCTCTACACCATATTCTATACTATATACTACTATACACCACATTCTATACTATGTACCACTATACACCATATTCTATACTATGTAACACTATACACCACATTCTATACTATTTACCATTATACAGCTCTACACCACATTCTATACTATGTACCACTATACATCTCTACACCACATTCTATACTATGTACCACTATACACCATATTCTATACTATGTACTACTATACACCACATGCTATACTATGTACCACTATACACCTTATTCTATACTATGTACTATACACCATATTCTATACTATGTACCACTATACACCACATTCTATACTATGTACCATTATACAGCTTTACACCACAATCTATACTATGTACCACTATACATCATATTCTATGTACCACTATACACCATATTCTAGACTATGTAACACTATACACCATATTCTAGACTATGTGCCACTATACACCGTATTCTATACTATGTACCTCTATACACCACATTCTATACTATGTACCACTATACTCCACATTCTATACTATGTACCACTATACATCGTATTCTATACTATGTGCCTCTATACACTATATTCTATACTATATACCACCATACACCACATTCTTTACTATGTACCACTATACAGCACTACACCACATTCTATACTATGTACCACTATACACCATATTCTATACTATGTACCACTATATAGCTCTACAACATATTCTATACTATATACCTCAATAGAGCTCTACACAATATTCTATACTATGTACCACTATACAACATATTCTATACTATGTAAAACAATACAGCTCTATACCACATTCTATACTATGTAGCACTATGCACCATATTCTATACTATGTACCTCTATACAGCTCTACACCACATTCTATGCCATGTACCGATATACTCCATATTCTATGTACCACTATACACCACATTCTAGGCTATGTACCATTATACACCATATTCTATACTATGTAACTCTATACACCATATTCTATACTATGTACCTCTATACACCATATTCTATACTATATACCACTATACACCATATTCTATACTATATACCACTATACAGCTCTACCCCATATTCTATACTATGTACCACTATACACCATTTTCTATACTATGAACCACTATACAGCTCTACACCACATTCTATACTATATACCACTATACACCATTTTCTATACTATGTACCACTATACACCTCTACACCATATTCTATGCTATGTACCACTATACAGCTCTACACCATATTCTATACTATATACTACTATACACCACATTCTATACTATGTACCACTATACACCATATTCTATACTATGTAACACTATACACCACATTCTATACTATTTACCATTATACAGCTCTACACCACATTCTATACTATGTACCACTATATACCACATTCTATACTATCAACCACTATACAGCTCTAAACCATATTCTATACTATGTACCACTATACATCTCTACACCACATTCTATACTATGTACCACTATACACCATATTCTATACTATGTACCACTATATAGCTCTACAACATATTCTATACTATATACAACAATAGAGCTCTACACCATATTCTATACTAGGTACTACTATACAGCTCTACACCACATTCAATACTATGTACCACTATACAACATATTCTATACTATGTAAAACTATACAGCTCTATTCCAACTTCTATACTATGTACCACTATGCACCATATTCTATACTATGTACCACTATACAGCTCTACACCACATTCTATACCATGTACCGATATACTCCATATTCTATGTACCACTATACACCACATTCTAGGCTATGTACAATTATACACCATATTCTATACTATGTAACTCTATACACGATATTCTATACTATGTACCTCTATACACCATATTCTATACTATATACCACTATACACTATATTCTATACTATATACCACTATACAGCTCTACCCCATATTCTATACTATGTACCACTATACACCATTTTCTATACTGTGAACCACTATACAGCTCTACACCACTTTCTATACTATATACCACTATACACCTTTTTCTATACTATGTACCACTATACACCTCTACACCCTATTCTATACTATGTACCGCTATACAGCTCCTCACCATATTCTATACTATATACTACTATACACCACATTCTATACTATGTACCACTATACACCAAATTCTATACTATGTAACACTATACACCACATTCTATACTATTTACCATTATACAGCTCTACACCACATTCTATACTATGTACCACTATATACCACATTCTATACTATGTACCACTATACAGCTCTAAACCATATTCTATACTATATACCTCAATAGAGCTCTACACCATATTCTATACTATGTACCACTATACAACATATTCTATACTATGTAAAACTATACAGCTCTATACCACATTCTATACTATGTACCACTATGCACCATATTGTATACTATGTACCACTATACAGCTCTACACCACATTCTATACCATGTACCGATATACTCCATATTCTATGTACCACTATACACCACATTCTAGGCTATGTACCATTATACACCATATTCTATACTATGTAACTCTATACACCATATTCTATACTATGTACCTCTATACACCATATTCTATACTATATACCACTATACACCATATTCTATACTATATACCACTATACAGCTCTACCCCATATTCTATACTATGTACCACTATACACCATTTTCTATACTATGAACCACTATACAGCTCTACACCACATTCTATACTATATACCACTATACACCATTTTCTATACTATGTACCACTATACACCTCTACACCATATTCTATGCTATGTACCACTATACAGCTCTACACCATATTCTATACTATATACTACTATACACCACATTCTATACTATGTACCACTATACACCATATTCTATACTATGTAACACTATACACCACATTCTATACTATTTACCATTATACAGCTCTACACCACATTCTATACTATGTACCACTATACATCTCTACACCACATTCTATACTATGTACCACTATACACCATATTCTATACTATGTACTACTTTACACCACATGCTATACTATGTACCACTATACACCTTATTCTATACTATGTACTATACACCATATTCTATACTATGTACCACTATACACCACATTCTATACTATGTACCATTATACAGCTTTACACCACAATCTATACTATGTACCACTATACATCATATTCTATGTACCACTATACACCATATTCTAGACTATGTACCACTATACATCGTATTCTATACTATGTGCCTCTATACACTATATTCTATACTATATACCACCATACACCACATTCTTTACTATGTACCACTATACAGCACTACACCACATTCTATACTATGTACCACTATACACCATATTCTATACTATGTACCACTATATAGCTCTACAACATATTCTATACTATATACCTCAATAGAGCTCTACACAATATTCTATACTATGTACCACTATACAACATATTCTATACTATGTAAAACAATACAGCTCTATACCACATTCTATACTATGTAGCACTATGCACCATATTCTATACTATGTACCTCTATACAGCTCTACACCACATTCTATGCCATGTACCGATATACTCCATATTCTATGTACCACTATACACCACATTCTAGGCTATGTACCATTATACACCATATTCTATACTATGTAACTCTATACACCATATTCTATACTATGTACCTCTATACACCATATTCTATACTATATACCACTATACACCATATTCTATACTATATACCACTATACAGCTCTACCCCATATTCTATACTATGTACCACTATACACCATTTTCTATACTATGAACCACTATACAGCTCTACACCACATTCTATACTATATACCACTATACACCATTTTCTATACTATGTACCACTATACACCTCTACACCATATTCTATGCTATGTACCACTATACAGCTCTACACCATATTCTATACTATATACTACTATACACCACATTCTATACTATGTACCACTATACACCATATTCTATACTATGTAACACTATACACCACATTCTATACTATTTACCATTATACAGCTCTACACCACATTCTATACTATGTACCACTATATACCACATTCTATACTATCAACCACTATACAGCTCTAAACCATATTCTATACTATGTACCACTATACATCTCTACACCACATTCTATACTATGTACCACTATACACCATATTCTATACTATGTACCACTATACACCACATGCTATACTATGTACCACTATACATCATATTCTATACTATGTACTATACACCATATTCTATACTATGTACCACTATACACCACATTCTATACTATGTACCATTATACAGCTTTACACCACAATCTATACTATGTACCACTATACATCATATTCTATGTACCACTCTACACCATATTTTAGACTATGTAACACTATACACCATATTCTAGACTATGTACCACTTTACACGATATTCTATACTATGTACCTCTATACAACATATTCTATACTATGTACCACTAAACTCCACATTCTATACTATGTACCACTATACACCATATTCTATACTATGTGCCTCTATACACTATATTCTATACTATGTACCACTATACACCATATCCTATACTATGTACCACTATATAGCTCTACAACATATTCTATACTATATACCACAATAGAGCTCTATACCATATTCTATACTATATACCACTATACACCATATTCTATACTATGTACCACTATACAGCTTTATACCACATTCTATACTATGTACCATTATACAGCTCTAAACCACATTCTATACTATGTACCACTATACACCATTTTCTATACTATAAACCACTAAACAGCTCTACACAACATTCTATACTATATACCACTATACACCTTATTCTATACTATGTACCACTATACACCTCTACACCATATTCTAAACTATGTACCACTATACAGCTCTACACCATATTCTATACTATATACTACTATACATCATATTCTATACTATGTACCACTATACACCACATTCTAGACTATGTACCACTATACACCATATTCTATACTATGTACCTCTATACACCATATTCTATACTATATAACACTATACACCACATCCTATACTATGTACCATTATACAGCTCTACACCACATTCTTTACGATGTACCACTATACACCATTTTCTATACTATGTACCACTATACACCACATTCTATACTATGTACCACTATACACCTCTACACCATATTCTATACTATGTTCCACTATACAGCTCTTCACCAGATTCTATACTATGTTCCACTAAACACCATATTCTATACTATGACCACTTAACAACTCTACACCATATTCTGTACTATATACCACAATAGAGCTCTATACCATATTCTATACTATATACCACTATACACCATATTCTATACTATGTACCACTATACAGCTTTATACCACATTCTATACTATGTACCATTATACAGCTCTAAACCACATTCTAATCTATGTACCACTATACACCATTTTCTCTACTATGAACCACTATAAAGCTCTACACAACATTCTATACTATATACCACTATACACCTTATTCTATACTATGTACCACTATACACCATATTCTATACTATGTTCCACTATATAGCTCTACAACATATTCTATACTATATACCACAATAGAGCTCTATACCATATTCTATACTATATACCACTATACACCATATTCTATACTATGTACCACTATACAGCTTTATACCACATTCTATACTAAGTACCATTATACAGCTCTACACCATATTCTATACTATATACTACTATACACCATATTCTATACTATATACCACTATACACCATATTCTATACTATGTAACACTATACACCACATTCTATACTATGTACCATTATACAGCTCTACACCACATTCTATACTATGTACCACTATATACCACATTCTATACTATGTACCACTATACAGCTCTAAACCATATTCTATACTATGTACCACTATACATCTCTACACCACATTCTATACTATGTACTATACACCACATTCTATACTATGTACCACTATACAGCTCTACATCATATACCACTATACACCACATTCTTTACTATGTACCACTACACCACATTCTATACTATATACCACTATACACCATATTCTATACTATGTACCACTATACACCACATGCTAGACTATGTAGCACTATACATCATATTCTATACTATGTACTATACACCATATTCTATACTATGTACCACTATACACCATATTCTACACTATGTACCACTATACACCACATTCTATACTATGTACCACTATACACCATATTCTATACTATGTACCACTAAACAGCTCTACACCATATTCTGTACTATATACCACAATAGAGCTCAATACCATATTCTATACTATATAACACTATACAACATATTCTATACTATGTACCACTATACAGCTTTATACCACATTCTATACTATGTACCTATATACACCATATTCTATACTTTGTACCACTATACAGCTCTACACCACATTCCATACTATGTAACACTATACTACATATTCTAAACTATGTACCACTATACACCTCTACACCATATTCTATACCATGTACCACTATACTGCTCTACACCATATTCTATACT
Source organism: Taudactylus pleione (assembly GCA_031769625.1). Taxonomy (NCBI): domain Eukaryota; kingdom Metazoa; phylum Chordata; class Amphibia; order Anura; family Myobatrachidae; genus Taudactylus; species Taudactylus pleione. Next base: position 18,110 of record JAUIMM010003069.1, read on the forward strand.
ATATACTATTATCCACCACATTCTAAACTATGTACCACTATACACCATATTCTATACTATGTAACACTATACACCACATTCTATACTATGTACCATTATACAGCTCTACACCACATCCTATACTATGTACCACTATATACTACATTCTATACTATGTACCACTATACAGCTCTAAACCATATTCTATACTATGTGCCACTATACATCTCTACACCACATTCTATACTATGTACCACAATACACCATATTCTATGCTATGTACCACTATACACCACATGCTAGACTATGTACCACTATACCATATTCTATGCTATGTACCTCTATACTCCACATTCTATACTATGTACAACTATACTCCACATTCTATACTATGTGCCTCTATACACTATATTCTATACTATGTACCACCATACACCACATTCTTTACTATGTACCACTATACAGCTCTACACCACATTCTATACTATGTACCACTATACACCATATTCTATACTATATACCACTATATTGCTCTACAACATATTCTATACTATATACCACTATACACCATATTCTATACTATGTACCTCTATACAGCTCTACACCATATTCCACAATACACCACATTCTATTCTATGTACCACTACACAACATTCTATTCTATGTACCACTATGTACCACTATACACCACATGCTAGACTATGTACCATTATACAGCTTTACACCACAATCTATACTATGTACCACTATACAACATATTCTATACTATTTACCACTATACAGCTCTACACCACATTCTATACTATGTACCTCTATACACCATTTTCTATACTATGTACCACTATACAGCTCTACACCACAATTGATTCTATGTACCACTATACAGCTCTACACCACATTCTATACCATGTACCACTATACACCATATTCTATACTATGTACCACAATACACCATATTCTATACTATGGACTATTATACACCTTATTCCATACTATGTACCACTATACACCATATTCTATACTATGTACCTCTATACACCATATTCTATGCTAAGTACCACTATACACCATATTCTATTCTATGTACCACTATACACCACATTCTATACTATGTACCATTATACAGCTTTACACCACAATCTATACTATGTACCACTATACAACATATTCTATACTATTTACCACTATACAGCTCTACACCACATTCTATACTATGTACCTCTATACACCATATTCTATACTATTTACCATAATACACCATATTCTATACTATGTACCACTATACACCGTATTCCATACTATGAACCATTATACACCATATTCTATACTATGTACCTCTATACACCATATTCTATACTATGTATAGAATATGGTGAAGAGCTGTATAGTGGAACATTGTATAGAAAATGGTGTATAGTGGTACATAGTATATAATGTGGTGTATAGTGGTACATAGTTTTGAATATGGTGTATAGTGTTATATAGTATAGAATGTGGTGTAGAGCTGTACAGTGGTACATAGTACAGATCTACCCCATATTCTATACTATGTACCACTATACACAATATTCTATATTATGAACCACTATACAGCTCTACACCATATTCTATACTATATACCACTATCCACCTCTACACCATATTCTATGCTATGTACCACTGTACAGCTCTGTACCACATACTATACTATGTACAACTGTACAGCTCTACACTATAGTA
>JAUIMM010003070.1:0-22454 GCA_031769625.1 Taudactylus pleione
GCCATACTCTGCCTTGAGTGGGCATAAGTATCCATCCAGGAAGGTTGTATAGGAGATGCAAACATTGTATGGGGTACCCCCATACAAAGCGGCAGTGTGGAAGTAGCCATACGATCCACAAACTGCTTCATTACATGAGACAAGGAGGGCACCCAAGATGGCTCTTGTTCAGGGACTGGTATACTGGACTGGTGAGGTGGCTCTTTATAACAGACAGCACACAAACCATCCTTTATAAAGTCCTGAGAGGACAAGCCCACCAAACAGGCTTTACATGAAACCAGCACAGGGGCCCCCTCCTCCTGAAAGCCTTTACTTATTGACATATCAATTATAAAGGTAACAATGCAATGTAACAACCTTCAGCATATAAAAAAAAAAAATGTGAAGTATAAGAAAAAAAAACACACACCTGCAAGGGATGAGGAGAAAAACAGTGATGGTTATAACTGTCAGAAATAAAAGGCAGTATAAATACAGCAGCTAGCAAACAGTCACATACAATGCATACACAATTTAGTTGCAATGGGCTCTGAATCAACTACTCAAAACACGAGGCTTGGTAGGATATAGAGCACTATATACCTGACCCATGGGAGAGGTATACAGGGAGACTGACCCAAAACCTCCTGAGACCAACAGCTACAGCAGCGCACCAATAGTGGACTGTGAGCATCTCATATACACGAGGCAGGTAGGAGCAACCAAGACGAGCGGAAAACCTTTGAAGGGACTGCGTCTGAGTCGGGGGAGGAGCTGCGGGGGGAGAGCCTACCTCTCCTAAGCTTCATCAACCAGCTGGGTACGCTGGCCTCATGGCAGCAGAAGGGTCTGCTGCTGAACACCGGTGTCAGATAAGGCCCTGGTGATCTAGTGCGGACGCTCCGGGCCCTCACTGCGGCGGCTTCCGGTACGTCTCCGATGCTGGGGTCAAGGATTGCGGCACGCGATTCCCCGTAAGCGAGGAATCACCTTACCTGTCATCTCTGTACTTCCGGTTGCAGTCCGGGCCCCAGCATCGCTGCTAGCAAGCTCTGCCATGACCCGCCGAAATCACCAGATGTTACTGGTGCTGCGGCAGCCCAGCGGCGGCAGACGGGGTCGCAGTGCATGCTTCTTCATTCAGATGCTCAGCACGGCTAACTCAAAAACATAGAAAATAAAATAAAACAAACTAAAAGCTTAGGACTGACTGAGCAGTCCTGTTACAACAGTGCGTCTGAATCCTGCCGCACCAAACAACTGAATGCCTGTGGCCAGGGGCGGGGTATATCTGGAGGAGGACCAGAGGCATCCTGGGAGCTGAAATCTTTAACTGTTTGGTGCCTAGATCACTCCAACCACAATATCCCCATGGTATCCCTGTGGATCCTTATGGAACCTGAGAGCCCTACGAGCGTTTAGGGTCGATAGGAACAACTTGAGCACAGAATCCTGTAACATCAGAGGTGCACCCGCAAGCTATAATTATCTGAAGAATAGTGTATGGGGAAGATTAAATCCCCTACGTAATTGGGTAAATGATTTTAGATCATCATAGACCTGTCTCAACAGTTATTCCTCTAGAACCCCATAGGATGATCGTTCTGGCAACGCTTTAGCATTCCATAAGGGTGTATCAGGGTTAATAACCCATGAGTTTATTAATCAGTACCTATATTTTAACAGCTTGTAAAAGTAGCTGGGGGCCAGTCTATATTCCATATTGGCCAATAGGGCCTGCAAGGGTGTATGTCTCAGCGTTGCCTGAGCTACTAGCAAAGTGTCAAGGGCATTTACTGACGTATCTTGCAGCCAAAGCCTCAAGTGTGACAGGCGATCTAGGTTTCCGTATACTTTAATAGTAAAAGAAAACAGATATGGTAAGAACTTACCTTTGTTATCTCTGCTTCTACGAAGTCCATAGGGCCCACAGGGTGACCTTGGGGGTATAGCTGGATCCTGGATCCTCGGGCACCACGGAGTTAAAGCTTTTAGCTGCTCCCAGGATGCACTTCGGTCTATCCTCCCCTATACCCCGCCCCCGAGCCACAGGCACTTCAGTTGGTAAGCAGCCCAGGCCAGAGGAGGAGACGAAACAGAGAGAAGGAAGACTGGAAAACACAAGAACCATACTCACAGAAATGGGAGACGGAAAACCGGTGACCAGTCACAGAGCCCATATGAAGCCAGGTGCGTCAGGGCGGGTGCCCTGTGGACACTATGGACTTCGTAGAAACAGAGATAACAAAGGTAAGTTCTTACCATATCTCTTGTTTTCTACTTCAGGGTCCATAGGGTGACCTTGGGGATGTCCCAAAGCAGTCCAACTAAGGGCGGGGACGCTCCTGTGCTGATAGGAGAACCCGGCGCCCAAAGGATGCATCCTGAGAGGCAAAGGTGTCAAACGCATAGAACCTCAAAAAGGTCTGAATGGAAGACCAGATGGCCGCCTTACACAGCTGAACAGCAGAGGCGCCACGGCTAGCAGCCCAAGAAGGGCCCACAGACCGAGTGGAATGAGCCTTAACAGAGGCTGGAACAGGTAAACCCTCCTGCATATAAGCCTCAATAATAACAGAACGAAGCCAACGGGCTAGAGTCTGTTTGTTGGCAGGCCAACCCCTCTTGTGAAAACCAAAGAGGATAAACAAAGAATCCGACTTCCTCACAGAACTAGTCCGGTCCACATAAACCTGGAGTGCACGGACAACGTCTAAGGAAGCCTCCCCAGCCGAAAGATCAGGCGACTGAAAGGCTGGTACAACAATTTCCTGATTAATGTGGAACCTAGAAACCACCTTAGGCAGGAAATCAGGACGAGTGCGAAGCACCGCTCTGTCCTGATGAAAAAACAGAAAAGAGGGACGACAGGAAAGCGCCCCCAAATCCGAAACCTTCCTGGCAGAAGCAATTGCCAAGATGAAAAACCGTCTTAAAAGTTAGCCACTTGAGCTCCACTGACTCCAAGGGCTCAAAAGGAGGACCCTGTAAGGCCCGAAGAACCACCGCCAAATCCCACGGGGCCACAGGTGGCACAAAGGGAGGCCGGATTCTTAAAACACCCTGGAAAAAGGTGTGTACGTCCGGCATAGCAGCGATCCTGCGCTGGAACCACACCGACAGAGCAGACACGTGCACCTTCAGCGAAGAAAGACGTAATCCTAAATCCAAACCCGACTGAAGGAAAGCCAGAATACGCGAAACCCGGAACACCTGGGGATCATATTTTCTGGCCTTGCACCACTGAAAGTAAGTGTGCCACACTCTGTGGTAGATTCTCGCGGAAGCAGGCTTGCGCGCCCTCAGCATGGTGGTAATAACGGAGCTAGAAAAGCCCCGAGACCTCAGGACGGCTGTCTCAAGAGCCACGCCGTCAAAGATAGTCGACCCAGATCAGGGTGAAGACAGGGCCCCTGAGACAACAGGTCCCGCCGTTGAGGTAGAAGGTACGGAGCGTCGATGGACAGGCTCCGCAGATCGGAGTACCACGCCCTTCTGGGCCACGCTGGGGCCACCAGGATGAGCGTGCCTCCGTCCTGCTTGAACTTGCGCAGGACCCGAGGCAGCACAGATATCGGAGGGAACAAGTAAGCCAGATGAAACAGCCATTTCACCGACAGCGCGTCTATCAGACTTGCGCCTGCGTCCCTTGTCCTTGACCCGTACACGGGCAGCTTGTGATTGTGACGGGACGCCATCAGGTCCAGCTCTGGCAGCCACCACTTGTCCACGAGCAGTTGGAATACCTCTGGATGAAGCGACCATTCCCCGGGATGCACGTCGTAACGGCTGAGGAAGTCTGCCTCCCAATTGAGGACTCCCGGGATGAAGACTGCCGAGAGAGCTGGAAGATAGCGCTCTGCCCAAGCCAGGACGCGGGACACCTCCGACATCGCAGCTCGACTGCGAGTCCCTCCCTGGTGATTGATGTACGCCACCGTGGTGGCGTTGTCTGACTGCACCTGAACGGCCCTTCCGTGAAGAGCGGTGCCGGACGACTGCAGGGCTCTGTACACTGCCCGCAGTTCCAGGATGTTGATGGGAAGAATCGCTTCTTCCGCCGACCAACAACCCTGAAGTGACAAGGAGCCTGTCACCGCCCCCCAACCCCGGAGACTGGCATCTGTCGTGAGCACAACCCATTCCGGGATCCAAAAGGGGCGCCCCTCGAGGAGATGAGCCGTCTGTAGCCACCAGGCCAGGGACAGACGCACCTCCGAGGACAACACCAGCATCTGAGAGCGGATCCTGTGTGGCAATCCGTTCCATTCCGAAAGAATCAGCCTCTGGAGGGGTCTGGAATGGAACTGGACAAACTCCACCATGTCGAATGTCAACACCATGGACCCCAAAACTCTCATCGCTGAGTGCACCGACACTCTGCCCCTGCTCAGACAACTGTGAATCCACAGCTGTAAGGAGGAGACCTTCTCTGGAGTCAGAAAAATCCGTTGCTGACGAGAGTCCAGCAGGGCCCCCAAATGAACCATCCGCTGTGATGGGATGAGGGAGGACTTCTTCCAGTTGATCAACCACCCGTGCGCCTGTAGACAAGCGACCGTCAGGTGGAGATGCTGGATCAGTACCTCCCGGGAGCTTGCCAGCAAGAGGAGGTCATCTAGATACGGTAGCAACCGTATCCCCTGGCTCCGAAGGTGAGCCGCCATCACCTTGGTAAATACCTTTGGTGCCGTGGAGAGGCCAAAGGGTAGTGCCCTGAATTGGTAGTGGTTGTGGAGAATAGCAAACCACAGAAACCGTTGGTGCGATGTTGCTATAGGCACATGGAGGTAGGCGTCCTGGATATCCAGGGACACCATGTAATCCCCCGGTTCCATCGCCAGAATGATGGAACGCACAGTTTCCATCCTGAATTTGGGAACCCTGAGAAACCTGTTCAGGGACTTCAAATTGAGGATGGGGCGATGAGAGCCATTGGGTTTCTGCACCAGAAACAGCGTAGAGTAATACCCCATCCCACGTTGAGATTGTGGTACGGGTATAATGACCCCCACCGTCAGCAAGGCCTCTATGGCTTCCTGAACCTGCAAGGCCTTGGTTTTGTCCTGAGAAGGAATCGTGCAAAAAAACTGGCGAAGCGGCCTGTGCCGAAAAGACAAGGCGTAACCCTGGGAGACCACTTCTCGCACCCAGGCATCCGTGGTGGTATTGTGCCAGCACTGGGCGAATTGAAGAAGTCGGCCTCCCACTCTGGGGTCCCCCAGAGGGAGGCCCGTCCCATCATGCAGAAGGCTTATCTTCTTGCTTGGAAGAAGGGCGCCTAGCACTCCAGGCTTGCTTCTTTGGCTTTGAGGCGGTCTTGGTTGCGGACTGCCTCGAGAAGGACTGACCCTTTGCCTTGCCCTGAACCCGAAAGGAGCGAAAGGCCGAGCTCCAGACCTTAGCAGGTGTCGTAGCTGAAGGGAGGAAGGCTGACTTGGATTTTGCCAGGGTATCTACTATTTTGTCCAGGTCCGGACCAAATAGTAACTCTCCATTAAAAGGTAAGGCCTCCAAGCCTTTCTTTGAATCAGCGTCTGCTCTCCAAGACCTCAACCACAAGGATCTGCGAGCAGACACTGCTGCCGCCGAAACCCTAGAGGTCAGCAGGCTAGCATCCAAAGATGCTTCTCCAATGTAGGAAGCGGCATCTCTCATCTGTCCTAACAACGCCCTCTGGACATCCCTAGCTTCATCCGTAAACGTATCCTCCAAGGCGTTGGCCCAACCCTCAATGGCCTTGGCCACCCAGGAGATGGCCATGGACGGCCGGGCTACAGCCTATGAGAGAGTAAATAGACTTTAGACAAGTCTCCACCTTCTTGTCCGTAGGATCCCTCAGCGAGGATATAGACAGCAATGGCAAAGTAGCACTCCTGATGAGGCGTGTTACATGGGAATCGACCGCAGGCGGAGTTTCCCATTTCTTACAATGCGCCTCCGGAAACGGATAATTGGACGCCAACCGCTTCTGTGGCAGGAATCGCTTACTGGGCGTCTGTCAGGCCACTGCCATGTGATCCGTCAACTGATCAGACAAGGGGAACGCTGCAGAAGTAACCTTAGCTTTTTTTAAAACTAGGATACCTCGACTTGGGAGCGGGTGCCTCATCCTCAATCAGAAGAATGGCCCGCACCGCCCTAACCAGAGCCCGCACATTGATAGAAGACTTAGTGTCTACCTCCTGGACTGAGGTATCTGAGGCTGAGTCATCCTGCACCTCACCATCATCCGAGGACCCCTCAGAGTCCGAAAAATGCGCAGCCTGCGCCATAACTGTGCGTTTAGACGCCCTGGAGGGCACGTCACTGCGCAACATCGACTGAAAAGCCGAAGATGCTGCCACCAGATCATGGACAGTGTGGGAAAGCGCATTCACCCAGGGTGGAGGAGCTGCCACAGGAGCCTGAAACGGCACCACAGGGGTATATACATTGGCAACCCCGCATAGGGACCAACAGGCTGAGACCCCGGGGCAGTCTGCAATAATTGTGGGACACCCGGGGAATGGGGGATGGTAGGCTGGGGCAACGCCCTAGTAGGGACGGCAGTCGGGACCGACGGACGGTCCGCGATGGACACCAGCACCTGGGAAAACATCGCCCATGGTGGCTCCTGCGACATAGGAGGTTTAGACGTACCAGGGACCGCCTGGCACCGTCCGCACAGGCCGTCCAGTGACAAATCCTCCCTATCCACTCCTGCTGAACAGCGCCTGCAGGAGAACAATACCGGAGCCACGGAGTGCTCAATCTCCTCCTCAGACATGACAGACTATATAATTAAATATACAGTTAGGACATAGGAAGAAAACGTACGCACTCACCAGTGTGCTGGACAACAGCCCACAATATGGCCCTGTGTAGCACACCACTGTATGTGACGGACCTCACAAATACGTGATCTATATAAGTGAGGTCAGTAGAAACACCCTACCCCCGCACACCTGCAGGGCTTGTAGGAGAAGGAAAGGGATAGGTATAGGCTGACAGTAAGTACAAATTAGCACAGACAGGCAGCACTAGCAAAAGTCACATACCATGCAGGAAGATATACTCACTGCACCTTTCCACTACAATCAACCTGCCCAGATTCAGTGTCTGGGAGGGCTATAGCGCTGTGTACACTGTCCTTGTCGGGGGAGAGGTACACAGGGGGACCGGTCCGCGTGCTCCGAGAGTATCTGCGCTGCCACTGGAGAAAATGGCTGCTGGAGACCTCAGAGGAGGAGTGGCCGAGGAATCTGCAGCTCAGCGACGCCAGGCTACGTGCTGAAAGGTGCGCTGAGCTGAGGAGCCGCTAGACAGGGAAGGCTTCCTCCCCTGCCTAGCATATTAACCCCCGGGTTGCCGGCATTCCGCTTGCCACGTTATTCACCCCGGTGGTATAGCGGGGTATACCTCCAATGGAGGGGGAGCCCGCCACCACCGCTAGCGCCCCCGGTCTGTCCCCTAGACCGGGGGCATGGGACTGCATTTAAAAGGAACCCGCGCACCGCGGCTTACCTTGATCTCCCCGGCGTCTCCGGCAGCAGTCCCGGGGGAAACGAGAGTCCGGCTAGTAGACTCTGGCTTCCCCCGCCGCGATCCCCAGTTCAGTGCTGGCATCGCAGCGCCAGCAGGGAGAAAGAGCGGCAGCGTGGGCGTCTGTACAGACAGCCCATCGCTGCGGCTCTGGAGGAAAAAACTGCAATTAAAAAAATAAATAAATTTAACTAAGTTAAAAAAGCTTTAGGGGGCTGCTCCTGCAGCCCCCTCGCCCTTAGTTGGACTGCTTTGGGACATCCCCAAGGTCACCCTATGGACCCTGAAGTAGAAAACAAGAGATATGGTAAGAACTTACCTTTGTTATCTCTGTTTCTACGAAGTCCATAGGGTCCACAGGGCACCCGCCCTGACGCACCTGGCTTCATATGGGCTCTGTGACTGGTCACCGGTTTTCCGTCTCCCATTTCTGTGAGTATGGTTCTTGTGTTTTCCAGTCTTCCTTCTCTCTGTTTCGTCTCCTCCTCCGGCCTGGGCTGCTTACCAACTGAAGTGCCTGTGGCTCGGGGGCGGGGTATAGGGGAGGATGGACCCAAGTGCATCCTGGGAGCAGCTAAAAGCTTTAACTCCGTGGTGCCCGAGGATCCAGCTATACCTCCAAGGTCACCCTGTGGACCCCTATGGACCCTGAAGTAGAAATAGTCAATTATCCCATAACGTGCTCACAAGTTGAATCAATTATTACTTTAATGAGACTGTTTATTGGCCATTCACATATGCCTATCACGGAGGCTTACACTTTGATTGTCTCTTACATTTAAGCCATGACCAGCGTGTTAGCAGTCAGGCTGAGATTGGTGAACAAGCTCGCTTACATAGGGTGAAACGCGTCCAGAAGCATAGTAGTTCCCCACGACTCTATTAAGCTACTCGGAGATATCCCATGTTCGATGCAGACACAACCACACAGGTATTCCTCCCTTCTCCCTCCTTCCTCGCTAGTCACTCTCTCATCTGGTGCAATACTTTATAGTATCGGGGTACACGCCGGTTAATTTCTGACACAGACAGAAGTGACGTTTCTTTTTTTTCATGCTGGACATGCTATTCTTCTGACCCTTATATATTGTATGTGCACTGGCTATGGACATACAATCAGACCGAGGGCTTGGCCTACGGCTATACAACTCCTCCTCCTTTTCTGCACTATTGACTTACACAGGAGCAGAACATGGATTACAGGATATCCCATTTTTTTCATTGAAAGCTGGCTCATACCATTGTGAAATGAATGCATGCACTTTCTATACTGTGCTGAACTATACCACCAATATATTTGGTTCAATTTTATATGATCTCAGCTGTCAGGGTAAATAAACGCCAACTTTTGACCCATGCTTAACACACAAGACGTGACCTGTAACACTAACTTTTCTGTGTCTAAACCAAATGTGAATCATAAGTCTTTTTACCTTAACATATATACTAAAAGGCAATTCTGAGTCCGATATTAGACTACGTGCTGCAGTTATATATTCTCTGCCATATGGTGATACTATATGCTGAATGTGGTACTGTTTTGAGAGTGCAAATCATCTATTTCAAAAGGGACATACTGTAAGCAAATTATATACTATGCAGGAAGAACATTCTATTGGTTATATGTTGATATATCACTATACACCTCGGGACTTGCACTTTCGTTTATGTCCATACCAGCGTGAAGACTGGACCAATCACCTTTATAGAGATACCAAAACATTTACTGTGCATTTAATTATTTTCTGCCACATAGTGACATTATACAAAGTGCTGAAAATTTTGAAGAGAACTAAATACCTTTTTTTTTCCTCTTCTGATGAAATGGATACAACAGTGTAACAAGTCACACTATCTGACATGTTTACTCAATTGATAGAATAATGACAATTTGTTACAATCTGATATTACAATTTAACAAATTTGAAACTAGTGGGATAGGTTACTCCTGAATTTTTGCTTTGAAAAACTGTTCACCGACATTGGGAACTTCTATCTCAACAGCCCATAACGAACATCAACCAATATTTATAATATATTTATAAGTTTTGTTGCTTTTTTTAATCTATAATTAGAACATTATTACTTTGCCATCATACCTTGAGGCAACAGGGTGTTCTCTCCAGTGGAGGACTATACTCACCAGGCTTTATGTGCTGTGTGTATCTTGAATAGATTGAAAGTTATGTTTTATTTAATTTAGTCTATACTATATAGTTTTTGAAGCTGTGCCCCCGCAGAGGGTTCTTTTTGATACAACCATGGACCCCTCTCCTTTGGGTTTCCTGTGGGAGTATTCATTTGATGTGAAAGTTAAACCGTAAGACTAAAATGCAGCAATGCCAGACCTCCATCAGATATGGTTCTAGTAAGAGTATTGTAACTAATTCGAGCTCGTTTATCCACCCAGACCCAAGAAGAGACCAAACCCACCACTTTGCGGAATAATGATATTGGAAGATAAATAGGGGACTGGAGGAAACTATATAGAAGCTTAGGCTGGATCACCATCTTAACCAGGTTGACTCTACCAGCTAATGTAAGAGGTCATTTACTCCAAGATCAGGTTTTGGCCTTTAAGTAAGTCAACTGTGGCTGGATATTTAGGGCAATATAATCCGATGCTAATCCAAACCCCTAAATACTTAAACTTATCCACCCAACGAAGAGGCGGAATTATTGAAGGGCTATCTGGACAGGACCCTCAAAAGGGGAAGGATATACGTTTCCTCCCAGTTTGTGATCAGGCCAAAACATATAGCAAATATGGACATGTGCATGGGTGCTTTTGCCTAAACTTGCAGGCGGGCAACCGCCAATAGACACTGCCGCATGCGACTCAATCAGCCTGAATGGTTTGGAGACCCCCGGAGATCAGAGCGCCCCTCCACATCCTGCCCACTCCCCAATTAATACCTCATCCCCACTAAGCGATGCCAGAAATCGCCTTCAGGAATATCTAGCTGAGTGGCAACACTGCACATGTGCCGATGATGTCCTCTGTCACACATTGGGGGAGGGGTATTCACTTTGGAGCAAAAAGTCCGGACTGTCACTCCACATCAGAGGTTTGTCAGGGGATAAAGTATCGGGCGCGTGCCCGCTTATCCCCGTATTCAATTCCAGAAGCTGCGGAATCAGGACCTGGCAGAAAGGTAAATATAGAAAAAAAATCAGGTAATTTTCGGGAACTGTTCCTGGCACCCCCCTAAAGATGTCCGGACATGGGGGATCACTATGGGTACCCCCCTTTTTGCCTGCTGAAGGGAGTCAGGGTTTTTAAATAGCCGCGGCAGGTGCATAAATGCGGCTTTCAATAAGGGGTGAAGAATAGCACTTGGGCATAGTTATTTTGCCCCCCAAAATAAGCCAGGACATTTGGGGTACATGAAATTGGGTGTAACCATATTTTTAAGTCCCTTAAATTTATTAAAATTCTTCAAAAATGCACCTGCCGCTACCACCCGCAATGAAGAAAACACCTGCCACATACATGTGGACTCTTCAGGAATAATGCTACTTTAGAAGTTTGTCCCCCAACATTTTTTTTTGCCCCCCAAAATTAAAGTCAATTTCTTGGGGTGTCCTGACAATTTAAATTTTTTTTTGACACAGATAACTTTTAAAAGGACACTCCCAGGGGTGCAGGCTATATTTTTTTTAAGCCTGCACCCCTAAACCCCAATTTGCACTTTTTTTTTGACATGTAAAACATGGTGAAAATTTATCCCCGTTTTTTAAACAGACTTTTTGCACCGGCGAAAAGTCTTTGAAATTGAATACGGGGATAACTGAAACAGGCGAAAAGTACATCACCTCAAATTGAATACTGCAGAGGGCAAGTGGGCTTTATAAGCCCAGACTCCGCCCTATGCAGGTCTCTTCCAACCACAGGTGCACATACTGTATCCTCTCCCTGTCCCATTCCCTTCTCCACATCACACTATGAGCCTGGAGCACGTACATGCTATGGCGCCCAGTACTGAGGTGTGGCCGTGGCCAGCACCTGCAGGTGATATAAACAGACAAGGGAAAAGTCACTGCAGAACAGAACTCATTGCTGAGCAGAAATCACTGCAGACCAGCATTGGAGACCATGGCACATGACAATGTGCAGGTGCAGGGTGACAGTTGATCCTCTGACTCACTGCTCTCCTGTTGGAGCTCTGCCTATGTGAGAACTCCCAGTGTAGGTATAGATGTGATAAGGATGCAGTCTGTTTATGTGCGCTCATTTTACCAGCATCCAAAGTGCAAATGGGCGTACATTCTGCACTGTATGCGTAGCAGGGACACAGTCATAATGACAATCATGTCGACACAACAATGTCCACATACAAACTGTCCACAGCTGCAGGGAGGGGAGAGTTAGGCACAAGGTGAGTTCGGCTATGCGAGAAGAGGTTAGGTACTAGGAAGGTTAGGGTTTAGAGATACTCCTAGCTGGAAGCGCTGTAGGATCAGCTGTAAATCCTCATTTGACCACTGGAGCCACTAAACCAGGTAAGTCGCCACTAGACACCAGGAACGTTTTGTCAACATTGCATGACTGTGGACATCATCATGTCAACAAAATACCAGACCTTTGTAGCAAACCACCGATCTTAAAGCAAACTTTAAATCATTAGTGAGTTATCGAACTTTGGACCACTGGCTCATACACAGCTGTGATCTGAGTTCCCCAACCCTCTGAAAGTCCCCATAACAGTCGTCCTATTACTTACAGCAATCGTTCTATTATTGTAAACGAAGATGGTATAATCAATCTGATTATACTAATTAAGTCACCTATGGCTATCCTGAAAACCTGGACTGTTAGGGTGCCTTGAGGACTGTGTTTGAAAACCACTAATCTACGCATTTAATGAGCTTCGTTCATACCGACAAAGTGCGGATGCTGAAAATGTCATGGTTATTCCAAGTCTAATCAGCTCATGTGCCGGTTATGTTTTCTGTATAAATGTGTGAAGGGATTGATTTAAAAAGAAAACATTTTGCTTGGATGTGGCTAAACTAACTTGCAAACAAGGACTACCCCTACTTCAATCTCTTGGGTTAATTTATCAGTGTTTTATAGGCAACACACAGCCTTTATGGATTTAAAAATGTGTTCTGGTAAGAAACTTGCCTTTGTTAACGCTCTTTCTTCGAAGACCATAGGGAGACCTTGGGGGTGTAGGTGGTGGATGAGGAATCCGTGCACCACGAAGTTAAAAGCAGTTCCCTGGACGCACCAGTCCACTCTCCCTATACCCTACCCCACCTCAGTTTCGTTGGAGCCCGGCCAGAGTCTATCACCATTATGCAGCCCTAAAGCTTTTTATTTTATGCTTTGTCTTTTAGAGCCGGTACTAGAGCCCCCCATGGCTTCATTTTTTCCGGTACTGGCCACTATTGCGTACCGCCTAGCGGATCTGGCTGTAATTCCCCCTATGGGGTTATCGCAGCAGGCAGTATTACATCCTTTGGGGGTCGCCATAACAGGTTCAGGCGATACAAGTACCCCCTGTACCCCCACTATGGGTAGACGTACTCTCTAACTTAGTGCAGAGTCTGGTGGCTACATCTCATGCCTTTCAAACCATGTTGCAAAATGAGAGGCCACTACCCAGTAACCCGTTTAAGCATCCTGTGGTATCGTCACAGTCCACGCAAGGCTCAGATTCTGAGGTATCATCCAAGGAGGCAGAAGTTGATGATCTCTCTAACCTGACTCCCATCTGGGGGAAGATGAGTCTAGGTCAAAAATAATATTCCTGCCTTGGTGCGAGCTGTCAGATCCATCTAATTAATAGAAGATGACAAGCCAGCACCTAAATCCGAACACCCTCTGTTTAAGAGACAAAGTGACTTCAGCAGAATTCCCTCTATCGGATCAATAACTGAACACATGGCTGCAGCCTGGCAACCGCCTGGTAAGAGGACACAACCACAAAAACATCTAACCTCATGTTACCCTTTTTCTGTGGCTCACTGTGCAAAATGAGAAACACCCCCTGCGGTGGATTCCCATGTTACACGTTTAATTATAAGCGCTACGTTGCCTATTCCTACAATTACTTCCTTGAACTACAGATAGGAAGGTTGAAGCTTGCCTGAAATCAATACTCTCTATTTAAAAGGGACTGTTGCCTGTCCACCCGTGGCTATCGCATGGGTAGCTACGGCTATAGAGAGCTGGGCTGATGCACTTGAACTCTTTTCCCTCAGAAGCTTCTAGGGATCAGATGTCTTGTTGCTCACATTCAAGACGCAACTTCCTATACTGGAGAAGCAACTTTGGATGCCAGTCTCCCAACCTCCAGAGTTTTGGCCGCGAAAGTATCTGCACACCGTACCCTGTGGCGGCGCTCATGGATGGCTGATGCGGATTCCAAGAAAGGCCTTGAAGGATTACCCTATAATGGGGAGATCTTGTTTGGCCCTGATCTTGACAAGATTGTAACCACGTTGGCAACATCAAAAACGGAATTTCTGCCTTTAGCTCATCCTACTACAAGGCCTCGGACTGTATCTTCTAAGTCCTTTCGTCCGCATGGAGAGCCTAAAGGCCAGTCCTTTCCTAGGCAGTCGGCCTCCACGAAGGCCGCCAGACCCAGGACCAAGCATATCTGAAACACCAGATGCCCTGCTTCTAAACCAGACAATAAACCCTCTGCCTGATGGGAGGGGTCTCCATCTGGGGTATCCCAGAGTGGTAGGCTGACTTCTTTAGTTCACACAGTGCTGGTGTCAGACCACCTCAAATGCTTGGGTAAGAAAAGTGGTCTCTCACAGGTACGTCCTCTCATTTCTCAGACTGCCTCCACACCAGTTTTTCTACGCAGGCCCTCCTTCAGACCCCAACAAGGCCTTACAAATCCAGAAAGCTAGACAGTCCTTGCTGCAAGCATGGGTAATTATACCAGTCTCACTATCTCAGCGAGGGACTGGTTATTATTCTTTCTTTCTGGTTTAGAAGCCGAGGGGTCTCATTGGCCTATCCTCAATCTCAAATCTCTGAACAAATTCCTAAAAGGTTCAGGATGGCAACCCTACGCTCCATCATCCTAGCTATCTAGCCTGTGGACTTTATGGTATCGCTGGATATTCCTCCCTGAATCCCTCACAGAGAATGATTAATTTGGGAGCCCTGCTGGATTCTCAGGATCAGAGAATCTTTCTGAAGTCAGACAAGATCTCCACACTTCAACGAGTGCGCAGATATCTTCACAATCTCAGAGTGTCGATCCACCCAGCAATGCAAGTACTGGGATCCATGGTGTCCACCTTCGACATGGTGGAATATGCTCAGTTCCATTCCAGGCCTTTTCAAAGTCTAATCCTCTCCAGATGGAACGGGTTAACACATCGCGTCAAAGCTCAGACAATGGTGCTCTCTCTGGAGGTGCGTCTATCTATCTTGGTAGCTACAGACATCTCATCTAACCAAGGGTCGCCCCTTTAGAATCTCGGACTGGGTAATCCTACTGACGGACCAGTGTCTCCGGGGATGGGGCGCAGTGAACAGTCCGCACTCCTTTCAGGGCCGTTGGACATCGGTCAGATTAACCCTGCCAATCAACATATTGGAACTTCGAGCTGTCTATAGGGACCTCAAACTGGCCTAGTACATACTTCACGGGAAACCTGTACAAGTTCAGTCAGACAATGCCACAACAGTGGCTTACATCATTCACAAGGAGGCACTCGAAGTCTGGCCTGTAATGACAGAAGTGTCACGCATTCTGACATGGGCCGGGGGTCACCTCCCAGCTATCTCTGCTGTGTTTCTTCCGGGAGTCTCAATTGAGAAGCCGACTTCTTCAGCCGTCACGACGTGCATCCCGGGGAACGGTCTATTCACCAAAAGGTGTTTCAACTCCTAGCGAACAGATGAGGCCTCCCAAATGTGGACCTCATGGTCTCCGGACACAATCACAAACTGCCAGTGTGCGGGTCCAGAACAGGAGATGCCGAGGCAACCTTTTATAGAAGCATTATCTGTGAAGTGGACCTTCCAGTTTGCGTACCTATTAGGGGTGTGCACCAGCCACTTTTCGTGTTTTGGTTTTGCATCTGGATCCTTCTTCGTGTTTTGGATCTGGATTGGTTTTGCCAAAACCACCCTTCCGTGTTTTGGGTTCTGGGTTTTGGATCTGTATTTTTTTTAAAAAAAAGCATAAAAACAGCTAAAATCACAGAATTTGTGGGTTTTTCTGCTCCTATGCTATTAACCTCAATAACCTTAATTTCCACTCATTTCCAGTCTATTCTGAACACCTCACAATAGTGTTTTTATGTCCAAAAGGTTGCACCGAGGTAGCTGGATGACTATGCTAAGCGATACGAGTGGGCGACACAAACACGTGGCCCATCTAGGAGTGGCACTGCAGTGGCAGACAGGATGGCAGTTTGAAAAACTAGGCCCCAAACTATACATAATGCAAAGAAAAAAAAGAGGTGCAAGATGGAATTGTCCTTGGGCCCTCCCACCCACCCTTATGTTGTATAAACAGGACATGCACACTTTAACAAACCAAACATTTTAGCACCAGGGTCTGCCACACGACTGTGGCTGAAATGATTGGTTCGTTTGGGCCCCCACAAAACAAGCTGGCAATGAATCTGTCCCTGCACAAACTGGCTCTACGGAGGCAAGATGTCGTCCTCATCCTCCGATTCCTCACCCTCTTCAGTGTTGTGTACATCCTCACAGAGTATTAATTCGTCCCCGCTGGAATCCACAACCACAGGTCCCTCTGTACGTTCTGGAGGCTGGTCTCCCTGGAAGAGTTGATAATTCATTTTATGAACATCATCTTCTCCACATTTTGTGGAAGCAACCTCCTACACCTTTCGCTGACAAGGTTCCCGGCTGCACTAAACACTCTTTCGGAGTACACACTGGAGGGGGGGCAACTCAGGTAAAATAGAGCCAGTTTGTACAGGGACCTCCAAATTGCTTCTTTTTCCTGCCAGTACAGGTACGGACTGTCTGACATGCCTACTTGGATGCTGTCACCGATGTAATCCTTTAACAGACAGACGCACGCTTGTCGCTGCTGCTTTGAGGATGCAAGTGCGGCTACAGCCCACACAATTCACAAAGACAGAAAAAAAAAGAACAATATTTTTATTGTTTGTGTAGCACACTTTGAGGGTGTCACCACCCTTTAACAGACAGATGCACGCTTGTCGCTGCTCCTTTGTTGATGCACGTGCAGCCACAGTGCACACAATTCACAAACACAGAAAATAATTTTTTTTTTGGTTTGGAGTGTACTTTGGGGGTTACAGCACCCTTTAACGGTCAAGCCAGCCGGCCCTTTACTTATGACACAGGCGCATGCTTGGCACTACTTTGTTGATGCACGTGCGGCTACTGCGCACACAATTCACAAACACACAAAAAACAAGAGATATGGTAAGAACTTACCTTTGTTATCTCTGTTTCTACGAAGTCCATAGGGTCCACAGGGTTGACCTTGGGGTATAGCTGGATCTGGATCCATGGGCACCACGCAGTTAAAGCTTTAGCTGCTCCCAGGATGCACTTGGGTCCGTCCTCCTCTATACCCCGCCCCCGGCCACAGCACCTCAGTTGGTAAGCAGCCAAGGCCGGAGGAGACTAAACAGAGAGAAGGAAGACTGGAACACACAAGAAACCATACTCACAGAAATGGGAGACGGAAAACCGGTGACCAGCCACACAGCCCATTTGAAGCCAGGTGCGTCAGGGCGGGCGCCCTGTGGACCCTATGGACTTCGTAGAAACAGAGATAACAAAGGTAAGTTCTTACCATATCTCATGTTTTCTACTTCAGGGTCCATAGGGGGTCCACAGGGTTGACCTTGGGGATGTCCCAAAGCAGTACAACTAAGGGCGGGGACGCTCCTGTGCTGAAAGGAGTACCCGGCGCCCAAAGGATGCATCCTGAGAGGCAAAGGTGTCAAACGCATAGAACCTCAAAAACATTTGAATTGAAGACCAAGTGGCCGCCTTACACAGCTGAACAGCAGAAGCGCCACGTCTAGCAGCCCAAGAGGGACCCACAGAACGAGTGGAATGAGCCTTAACAGAGGCTGGCACAGGTAAGCCCTCCTGTGCATAAGCCTCACAAATAACGGAACGAAGCCAACGGGCTAACGTTTGTTTGTTGGCAGGCCAACCCCTCTTGTGAAAACCAAAGAGGATAAACAAGGAATCAGACTTCCTAACCGAAGCCGTCCGGTCTACATAAATTCTAAGCGCCCGGACCACATCTAAGGAAGTCTCACCAGCTGAAAGATCAGGGGACTGAAAAGCTGGCACAACAAGTTCCTGATTAATATGGAACTTCGAGACCACTTTGGGCAAAAACTCAGGACGAGTGCGGAGCACCGCTCTGTCCTGGTGAAAAATCAGGAAAGGAGGGCGACAGGAAAGCGCCCCCAATTCAGACACCCTCCTGGCCGAAGCAATTGCCAGGAGAAAAACCGTCTTAAATGTCAGCCACTTGAGCTCCACCGCCTCAAGAGGCTCAAACGGAGGACCCTGCAGGACCCGTAGCACCACCGCCAAGTCCCAAGGAGCCACAGGAGGCACAAAGGGAGGCTGGATCCTGAGAACACCTTGGAAAAAGGTGTGAACGTCTGGTAGTATTGCAATCCGCCGTTGAAACCACACAGACAAGGCGGACACATGAACCTTCAGAGATGCAAGGCGTAAGCCGAGATCCAATCCTGACTGAAGAAATTCCAAGATCCTAGAAACTCGGAACACCTGAGGATCATAATGTCTGGACTCACACCACTGAAAGTAAGTGTGCCACACTCTGTGATAAATCCGTGCTGAAGCAGGCTTGCGTGCCCTGAGCATGGTACCAATAACCGAACTGGAGAAGCCCCGAGACCTCAAGACGGCTGTCTCAAGAGCCACGCCGTCAAAGACAGCCGACCCAGATCCGGGTAAAGGCAGGGCCCCTGAGACAACAGGTCCCGACGCTGAGGAAGAAGGTACGGAGCGTCGATGGAGAGGCTCCTGAGATCGGAGTACCAAGGACGTCTGGGCCACGCCGGAGCTACCAGCACGAGCATGCCGCCGTCCTGCTTGAATTTCCGCAGAACCCGAGGAAGCAGGGATAGCGGAGCAAACAGATATGCCAGGTGAAACGTCCATTTCACCGACAGCGCGTCCACCAGACTTGCGCCTGCGTCTCTTGTCCTTGACCCGTAAACGGGCAACTTGTGATTGTGACGGGAGGCCATCAAGTCCAGCTCCGGCAGTCCCCACCTGTCCACGAGTAGCTGAAACACCTCTGGGTGAAGCGACCATTCCCCGGGATGCACGTCGTGACGGCTGAGGAAGTCCGCCTCCCAATTGAGGACTCCGGGGATGAAGACCGCCGAGATCGCTGGAATGTGACCCTCCGCCCAAGTCAGGATACGAGACACCTCCGACATCGCTGCCTGACTGCGAGTTCCGCCTTGGTGATTGATATACGCCACCGTGGTGGCGTTGTCGGACTGCACCTGTACCGCCCTTCCGTGAAGAGCGGGGCCGGACGACTGCAGGGCCCTGTATACTGCCCGCAGTTCCAGGATGTTGATGGGGAGAAGTGCTTCTTCCGCTGACCAACGACCCTGAAGCGACAAAGAGCCGGTCACTGCCCCCCAACCCCGGAGACTGGCATCCGTCGTGAGCAGGACCCAGTCCGGGATCCAAAATGGACCCCCTCGACCAGATGAGCTGTCTGAAGCCACCAAGCCAAAGATAGCCGAACGTCCGAAGACAACACCAGCACCTGAGCGCGGATCCGGTGAGGTAACCCGTTCCATTCTGATAGAATCAGCCCCTGCAGGGGCCGGGAATGGAACTGGGCAAATTCCACCATGTCGAATGTCGACACCATGGACCCCAGAACTCTCATAGCCGAATGGACCGACAGGCGGCAACGGCTCAGGCAACTGCGTATCCGCAGCTGTAGGGAGGCGACCTTCTCCGGAGTCAGGAAGATCCTTTGCTGACGCGAATCCAGCAGGACTCCCAAATGAACCATCCGCTGTGATGGAATCAGGGAGGACTTTTTCCAATTTATCAACCACCCGTGTGCTTGCAGGCAAGCGATCGTCAGGTGGAGATGTTGAAGCAGTACCTCCGGGGAGCTCGCCAGCAACAGGAGGTCGTCCAGGTACGGCAGCAGCCGTACATTCTGGTTCCGAAGATGTGCGGCCATGACCGCCATAATCTTCGTGAACACCCTCGGTGCCGTGGAGAGACCAAAGGGTAGCGCCCGGAACTGATAGTGGTGTTGAAGGATAGCGAACCTCAGATACCGCTGGTGTGAAGATGCTATCGGAACATGGAGGTAGGCGTCCTGGATGTCCAGGGACACCATGTAATCCCCCGGTTCCATCGCCAGAATGATGGAACGTAACGTTTCCATCCTGAACTTGGGAACTCTGAGGAATTTGTTCAGAGACTTCAAGTTGAGGATAGGGCGATGAGAACCATTGGGTTTCTGCACCAGAAACAGACGAATAATACCCCGTCCCTCGTTGTGATAGAGGAACGGGAACAATGACCCCTGCTTTCAGCAAGGACTCTATAGCCTCCTGAACCTGTAACGCCTTGGTCTTGTCCTGAGAAGGACTTGTGCAGAAAAACTGGTGGGGTGGTCTGTGCCGAAAAGACAGGGCGTACCCCTGGGAGACCACTTCTCGAACCCAGGCATCCGTGGTGGTATTGTGCCAGCACTGGGCAAATAGAAGAAGTCGGCCTCCCACTCTGAGGTCCCCCAGAGGGAGGCCCGTCCCATCAGGCCGCAGGTTTATCTTCCTGCTTGGAAGAAGGGCGCCGAGCACTCCAGGCTTGCTTCTTGGGTTTAGAGGCAGTCTTACTCACAGACTGTCTCGGGAAGGACTGACCTTTCGCCTTACCCTGAACCCGAAAGGAACGAAAAGCCGAACCTTAGCAGGCAGTGCCGCTGAAGGGAGGAAGGCCGACTTGGATTTAGCCAGGATGTCCACTATTTTGTCCAAGTCCGGACCAAATAGTAATTCCCCATTGAAAGGTAAGGCCTCCAGACCTTTCTTTGAATCAGAGTCCGCTCTCCAGGACCGCAACCATAAGGATCGGCGGGCAGACACCGCTGCAGCCGATACCCGCGAGGTCAGCAGACTAGCATCTAAAGAAGCTTCTTCAATGTAAGAAGCAGCGTCCCTCATTTGTCCCAACAACGCCCGTTGGACATCCGGAGCGTCGTCCGGGAAGGTATCTTCCAATGCATTGGCCCACCCCTCAATGGCCTTGGCCACCCAGGAGATGGCCATGGACGGTCGGGCCATCGCCCCGGAGAGGGAGTAAATAGACTTTAAGCAAGTCTCAACTTTCCTGTCCGTGGGATCCTTCAGCGAGGATATCGACGGTAATGGTAAGGTGGCGCCCCGAGTTAAACGGGTGACATGGGAATCCACCGCCGGTGGAGTTTCCCATTTTTTACAATGTGCCTCAGGGAAGGGGTAATTAGAAGCCAACCGCTTCTGAGGAAGGAATCTCTTACTGGGCGCCTGCCAAGCTACCGCCATATGATCCGTCAACTGATCCGACAGGGGAAACACCGCAGAAGCCACCTTAGTTTTTTTGAAACTAGGAAACTTCGACTTAGGAACCGGTGCCTCATCCTCTATAAGAAGAATAGCTCGCACCGCCCTAACTAGTGCTCGCACATTAATGGACGACTTGGTATCCATTTCCTGGACCGAGGCATCCGAGTCAGTGTCATCAGGGACCTCCCCATCATCTGAGGAACCCTCTGAGTCCGATACCTGAGCAGCCCGTGTCATGAGTGGGCGTTTTGAAATCCTAGAAGGCATGTCAGTCTGCAACATTGACTGAAAAGCTGAGGAAGCGGCCGCCAAATTTTGCACGGAGTTGGAGAGCACATCCACCCAGGGTGGAGGAGTCACCATAGGGGCCTGAAAAGGTACCACAGGCTGCTGCGGCACAGGGGAAGCCTGTATATACATAGGCAACCCCGCATAGGGACCCACCGACTGAGACCCAGGAGGACTCCGCAATAACTGCGGGACACCCGGGGAATGGGGGATGGTCGGCTGGGACAACGACCTAGTAGGGAGAGCAGTCGGGACCGACAGACGGTCCGCAATAGACACCAGCACTTGAGAAAACATCGCCCACGGTGGTTCCTGCGCCAGAGAAGGTCTGGATGGGCCAGGAGCCACCTGGCATCGACTACACAGGCCATCCTGTGACAAATCCTCCCTATCTACTCCTGCAGAACAGCGTCCGCAGGAGGCCAACACCGGAGTCACTGAGCGCTCAACCTCCTCGTCTGACATGACAGAATATATTATATATCTGGCACCAGGGTAGAAGTAAAACGCACTCACCGGTGTGCTGAACAACAGCCCACAATATGGCACTGAGTAGCACACAACTGTATGTGACGGACCTCACAAATACGTGATCTATATAAGTGAGGTCAGTAGAAACGCCCCTCCCCCACACACCTGTAGGGCTTGTAGGAGAAGTAAAGGGATAGGTATAAGCTGACAGTAAGTAGAAAATAAGCACAGACAGGCAGCACTAGCAAAAGTCACATACCATGCAGGAAGATATACTCACTGCACCTTTCCACTACAATCAACCTGCCCAGATTCAGTGTCTGGGAGGGCTATAGTGCTGTGTACACTGTCCTTAATCAGGGGAGAGGTACACAGGGGGACCGGTCCGCGTGCTCCCTGAAGATCTGCGCTGCCACTGTGAGAAAATGGCCGCTGGAGACCTCAGAGGAGGAGTGGCCGAGTAGCTGCAGCTCAGCGACGCCAGACTCCGTGCTGAAAGGCGCGCTGAGCTGAGGGGAGGAGCCGCTGACAGGGAAGGCTTCCTCCCCTGGCTAGCATATTAACCCCAGGGCTTGCCGGCATCCCGCTTGCCATATATCCCTGGTGGTCTAGTGGTCCCA
>JAUIMM010003071.1:0-68158 GCA_031769625.1 Taudactylus pleione
AAAGTACCACCCAATCAGCTACTAACTGTCATGTTGCAGACTGTGCTAGGAAAATGACATCACCATGAGCAATGTATCCACTTTATCTCTCTCATAGATTTGATACATTTTCCTCTGATATGTTGCACAGATGAAGTGATGATAGCGAGGGGGGATTTCATTCATTATCACCATATGTGAAATCATTTATCAACACTTATAAATGAAATCAGGAGTTACTGCATTCACCAATGATAAAGGGATGCTGGGAACACTCAGTCTTTCAAGAAGGAGGTGCAAAATCTTTAGGTAGAGGAAAGGTCAGGACAGAGCACAGCACAGGTCAGGGCAGGCAGATTTCACTCAAAAGCAAAGGGTCCAGGCAGAAAGTCACCTCACTGGGGTTTGTAGATTCAGATCAGGACCCTTGGGGTTAGCTTTGTATGTGAGAGAGTGGAAGGATGTGAATGGCTGCTTGTTGTGCAAACAGATATAATAGAGTCTGTAGGAAAATACTGGATAGAGTCCCGGAAGCACGACAGGTAGAGGGGCGTATTCATCATAACTCTGGAGGTAATTAGGTTTAGAACTCGTATGGAGTTCTACCCAATTACCGGAGGAATTCATCATTCCTCCTCTCCATAACTATCTATTGCGAAAAGCTGTCATTTTTTCAATGACACACTACCTTACCGCAGCTGGAATCAGTGCTGCGCATGCGCTGTTACATTCATAAAACCAGCGCATGCGCAGCACTGCCTACACCTGCAGTAATTTTGTGTCCCCCCCAACCCCTCCTCCCAAAACCTCTTCCCTGTCCCGCACTTACCTGCTCGCTGCAGCGCCTTCGGCTCCGGTGGCTTCTCTGACACGTGGTCTCCCAGCAGAACACTGTACCGTTTAGAAAAAAATATATATTATTTTTTTCTAAACTTTATTGTGTTCTGCTGGTAGACCACAGTTTCCGAGCAGCCACCGGAGCCAGAGGACGGACCAGAGTGCCGGAGGAAGACGCCGGGGGACCTCACCAACTAGAACCAGGTAAGTCTCACCTGCTAATCGCCACCTCACAATGGCGAATAGTAACGCCATCAAATTCCGGAAATACATAATTTTCGGAATTTGATGAACACCATAATTTCCATATCCCCATACTAATGTCCCCATACTAATGTATGGGGAGTGTGGAAATTAATGCAGGGGGACTTAACCAGGAGATATCACTGATATCTCCTGTATTAAAATACTTCATGAATACTAAAATAACTGTATTTAAGGAAAATGTCCTTAAAAACGTTATTTTAGTGTTGATGAATAGGCCACAGAGTCTCTTGAGGACACTATACTGAGGACTGAAGTAAGCAAAGACAGGCAGTAGATGACCACAGTGAAGTGCCTGTCATACTGGTGTCAGACTGCAGAGGATGATGATACTGGAATGCTATACAGGAGTGATGGACGGATGCTCCAGCGTGTAGTGGGACACCTGCTGGGATGGGTGCAAAGAGCAGAACAGCCCAGATGTTCTTCATATTCCACGCCGCATGACAAAAGTGATTTTCTTGCACCTCAGAGTTACATTCAACTCTAAATAAAGAGAAAAGACTGAAGGAAATGGCAGAAATTGCTCACAAGTAAAGTCCCTATGTGACAAATTAGGGATGTGCGAAGATCCCCGTGTTTTGGTTTTGGATCTGGATCTCCCGTGGTTTTGGATCTGGATTGGTTTTGCCAAAACCTCACCTCCGTGTTTTGTTTTCGGGTTTTGGTTTTGGATCTGATTTTTTTCTTAAAAAATAAAAAAAACAGCTAAAATCACATAAAATGGGCCTTTTTTCTTCCTACAGTATTTATAACCTCAATAACATTTATTTTCAGTCATTGCCAATTAATTTTGACCACCTCACAATATTATTTTTTCATCTAGTTAAGGCCAAAAGGTTGCATCCAGCTAGCTGGCTGACTAAGCTAAGTGACACAGTGGGTGACACTAACATGTGGAAGCTCAGCTTCCAATTTCCAACACAGATACAGTGTGTTATACAATGTGGGTTGGATACACCAATAGTGCACTTACTGTGACAGCAGTGTTGGCAGAGCGGGGTTGCTGACGGTGTCATCAGTACATGGAATGGCAGTGCTGCAGTGCTGGCAGTGTCCTCAGTGAAGGGTATTGGCGGTGTATTTAGTGCAGGTTTGCTGGCTGTGGGGGTCATTCAGACCCACTCGCGAGCGCAGGACGGTCGCAAGTGGGTCGATGTTCCCCCACTGCGCATGCGCACGATGGAGGGAGCTCCTTCGTGCGCATGCGCGAGACCCAGCCATCGACGGGCTCTCCATCGCTCCGGGTCTCGCACCAAAGGGGGCGTGCTGTCGATGTTGACTGAAGCCGGCCCCACTGACATCACTAGTGATGTCAGTGGGAGTGATTTTGGCTCTGATAGAGCTAAAATCATTCCAGGGCTTGCAGCTGCGAGACCCTACCACAGGGTCTCCATCACAAGCCCGATGGCCATCATCTTGGACGCTCGCATATGCTGTGGGTGGTCACCCACAGCTATGCAAGGGGCCAGGAGGCCGCTCCATTTTCATGGAGGAGGGCCCTGATTCAGAGCGAGCGCTCTGGTCAGAGCGTTCGGCTCTGAATCAGGCCCTGTGTCAGCAGTGCGGGGGTTGCTGACGGTGTCCTCAGTACATGGAATGGCATTGCTGCAGTGCTGGCAGTGTCGTCAGTGTAGGGTACCGGCGATGTCGGCAGTGCCAGTGATGTCTTTAGTGCAGGTTTGCTGACTGTGTCAGCAGTGTGGGGGTTACTGACGGTGTCCTCAGTACATGGAATGGCAAAACTGCGGTGCTGGCAGTGTCCTCAGTGAAGGGTACCGGCGATGTCGGCAGTGCCAGTGGTGTCTTTAGTGCAGGTTTGCTGACTGTTTTAGCAGTGCAGGGGTGTTCTCAATGCAGGGTGCCGGCAGTGTCCTCAGTGCATGGGTGTGCTCAATGCAGGGTGCCGACGGTGTTGGCAGAGCGGGGGGTGCCAGCGGTGTCCTCAATGCATGTGTGCTGACAGTGCAGGGGTGCGGGTGGTGTCCTCAGTGTGGGAGTGCCGGCAGTGTGGGGGTCGCTGACGGTGTCCTCAGCACGTGAGGCAGCAGTGCATGCGTGCCGGCAGTGATGGCAGCGGTGGTGTCAGCAGCAGAGGATGCTGCCAGTGGGGGTGTTAGCAGCGGGGAGTGCCGGCAGTGTGGGGGTCGCTGACGGTGTCCTCAGCACATGGGGCAGCAGTGCATGGGTGCCGGCAGTGATGGCAGCGGTGGTGTCAGCAGCAGAGGATGCTGCCAGTTGGGGTGTTGGCAGCGGGGAGTGCCGGCAGTGTCAGGCAGCGGGGGATGGCGGGCGCCATCTTCTTTTGCTTCCTGACGGTGTGCATATTAAATGGGCTCAACGCTGATTGGCTGAGAGCTGTGACAGACATCTCTCAGCCAATCAGCATTAAGCCCACTCAATACAAAACCTCATGACCCGACAGCAGGCTGGTGAGGTTTTGCCCTGGGTGAGGGATCCGGGGCAGGTAGGGAGATCCGAGATTGGCTCGGATCGCCCCGGATCCCTGAAATTCGGGTGGGTTCGGTTCTCTGAGATCCGAACCTGCTCATCCCTATGACAAATAATTAGATTCTTGCGATAATTGCTTCTGAGCAAGTTCTAAGTTTAATCATTGAGTAACATACTGAGTATAAGCTTGGTAAATATAGAGTGCAAGCTTACAAGTATGGCCCTCTCCATGGGTGTAACTACCATAGGTGTAAGGGGTGCAGCTGCTATGGGGCCCAGAGCTGAGGGGGGAACCATCTTCCTTGTCAATGTTACATGTGTTATATATATTTTTCACTATTGGGTGGTACATAAGGGGCGCTTATAAACTTTTGCTATAGGGCCTTCCCAATTGTAAAGCGCTATATAAGAAACTGCTGTTGGTAATAAAACCCGGCCCGATCCCTGGTCACACCCAGACTATGGATATTCAGACTGAAGGGGTCTGTCCAGTAGCAGATTTATCGTTCAGTCGTCCAGTTTATCTGCTAATGGATAGGCTCTGAACGATTAAAAATGCGCACTCTCGCGGCCGACAAATTGGGTCTTTTGTCTCTCCAACATGGTGGTCAATTATCGTTTATCGCTGACAGATATTAGAAATATCTGTCGCGGTAAACGACGAACGATTTTTTAATGAAAATGACTAGAAACATAAAAAAAAATCCTCTCCCAGAATGATGTCATGCAATATCGCTCGTCGTTTGCAAAAATCTGTCATTTACATCTGTCACCGCAGCCCCAGGAATTTTCAAAAGATCTGCTAATGGATAGGCCCCTTAACTTTGTGAGTTAAAACGATGAACGATTATCGTTCATGCGCGTTCACGTTTTGTAGTTCAGTCAGACGGACCAACTGAACGATTTTCATTAAGGGAATTTGCAAAAATCATTTGTAGTTCAAAAAAATCGTTCATTACATTTAGTAAATGAACAATTTTACTAAACGATTTTTGTTAAGTTTTCCCTTTAAAAAAATGAGTGAAAATCGTTTACTAAAATCGTTCATTTACTAAATCGTTATGTGTGTGTGTGCGCAGCTTTAGAGAGGGATCACACAGTGTATGCAGACCCCCACCAGCCTCTTTTAAGACGCCTACTTGCGCACGTCATGTCCAGGAAGTGTATGCAACCATCGGTACATCGAGTAACATCGGATGCTATCGCAGCGCTTGAGGTTGATCATACCCTGCCGCAAGCACTGCGATCACTTTAGTGTAAAAACAAGCCATATAAATATAATTATGCACACCTCTAACACGCCAGTGAGATGCTCAGGCACGCCTGTGTTTGCACCTCCACTCCCCCGTTTTTAATGGCCAGCCCCTGTTACCACCTACAAACAGCTTCCCCTGTCACTCACTCTGCTGGGCTGTCTATGCGCAGCGAGCGAACGCATTGTGAACTTTCGCTAAGGTATGCGCATGCTCACAATGAAAACCATCGGCAGCAGCGAGAGTATGCACCTTAGCGAGCGGGTCTGAATGAGCTCCTTTGTTTTCTAATTTCCCAATTAAAACGAAACCCTATAAACAACGTTCTCTGCAGAACAGTGCTGCGATGACGATTCCTAGGTGTAGCCTTTTCACACACTTTTCTTACTTAGAAAGTAGGATGCGGGAGAGAACGTCAAGCACCAATGCACCTTGGTTTGTGTTCTATGCAGAACTAACGGTGTAATGCGTTTCCATACATTTGATAAATTAGGGTTGCACAAACCAAACCCCGCTGTTTATGCAGACACTTCCAAACGACTTCTTTTCTAAATGTATCTTAGATATCGTTACCTCTCACACTTCTTAGTCCTAAACTACTCCGTTGCTTGCCTCACTTGGACTAACACCAGCAGTGGCAGCTCCACAGATGGGGCGGCAGCACAGTCCAAAATTCAAATAGAGGAGTCACACCAACTGCCACCCAAACTGCTGCCGAACATCACTGGCCGGGACTCACTGGCAGTTGGTGTGGCTCCCCTATATGAATTTTGGGCTGCGCTGCAGCCTCACCTCTAGAGCCGCTACTGAACACCAGTGCTCGTGTCGTATCTGTGAGATACATGTATCCAGTCATGAAGATATTATTACACGTATCGTTAATAATTTTTGGAAAGGGCAGAAAACAACATCAAATGCATTTTTAATGGCAAAGAAAGTGACTAAAAAAAAAAAAAACCTCAGAAAAACTATATAAAATGAACGAGAAAAAAAACTTTCCATTTACTTTTTCTGTCATGTTTCTCTCAGATCGTACGCTACTAGCTGAGTGTTAAATCCTCGTTAGAAATATCTGCATTGAGGTTGTGCTGTCAGTCACCAGCAGATGGCGCTGTTAATCTACATCTCACATGACACGAGCATTAACATGTCGTTCCCCGGGGTAATCTGTCAGTGTTAAAAAGATTCAATAAAACCAGGATTTCCTTTCACACATTGTGGGCCTGATTCTGACTCGGACGCAGTGGTGCGATGTCTTTCATATGTGCATGCGTATAAGTCGTGATTTGTTTGCATCCCGATGGTGTTCGTACAGAGATGCAGTTCAGATATGGACGCACGGTCTCTGAAATATATTGGGTGTTTCTAGGCAAAAACGGGGGTGGCTAAACAGACGCACAGAGATATTGTGTCTTATGGAAGTGTCGCAGGCAGTAATTGTGTACAAAGGCGCTGATCCGCTCACACAGGGAAACTGCATCTGCCCTAGTGCTGCTGCATGCTTCTATGGTGCGACCGATGGTTGGCGTCTAAGGGCGCACCAATCGTGTACTGCGTGTATGGATGGTGAACGTGGGCATCTCAGTCCTTGCACATTCGGACACACTGATGTAGGGCAACACAGACGGTGTATTGGTTAGCATTACTGCCTCACAGCACTAAGGTCGTGGGTTCGATTCCTACCATGGCCCTACCTGTGTGGAGTTTGTATATTCTCCCTGTGCTTGCGTGGGTGTCCTCCGGGTACTTCGGTTTCCTCCCACACGCCAAAAATATACTGTCAGGCTAATTGGCTCCCACAAAAATTAACCCTAGTGTGTATGTGTGTAGATGTGATAGGGAATATAGATTGTAAGGTCCACCGGGGCAGGGACAGATGTGAATGGCCAAAAGCGCTGCGGAATATATGTGTGCGCTATACAAATAACTGGTAATAATAAATACACCAGGGAAGGACTTTGCAATGACAGGAATTTATTTTTAGTGAGTTAGAGAAATATCTGTCATCTGACGGATCAATAGCTGCAATCTGTATCTTATAAGAGGTACAGTGTGTACTAGATAAACCTATACATACATATTAGGCCAGTGACAGAACTGACATCAGACTAGACTGCACTGAGAAGCCGCCTGACTACAGGTCACATTTCTGCTGCCTTTAAAGGGAACGGTTTATGCAGTAACGAGCTCTGAGCAATGCCAGATAGATGTTCAGGGGCACGGAACTAGGCAAAGGTTGGCCGCACAATTCTCTACTTCTGTATGTTTGATATTCTGTGTAAGAATATTATTCTGTGGAGTTAACAAAATGAGTCATTAAGTCAGTGGGGTGAGACTAAAATGAGTTGTTCTGTTTTAGATCAGCATTATATCAAGGGCAGTTTAAGAGAGAGGAGGGGGCCCAGGTGGAGCCTTTCTGTGCAAGCCCCCTCCTATATGCGAGGCGCAGATGTGAGTAGGCTCTGGCACTGTGCCATGCACGGGTTTCTGGGAACAATGGCGTCTGCAGTATGTTCCCATTGATTCCTGTGCTGTGCATGCGCCAATGCAGGAATCTGACGATATAACTGTACTTAATGCAGTGTGTGCAGTGTCAGCCACCTGTTCCCAGGGGCCACGTACACTGCATCATAGATCTCTTCATTATAGACCACGGCCCGTGGTTATCACTGGTGTGGTCGGAGGTGTGGAGTGCCGGCTCCCTCACTGTGACCGGAGCCAAGTGCTGCACTTAATGCTACAGTGCAGCACCCGGCTCCTGTCACTGATCACAGTCCCGATCTCAGTGGAGTCTTCACGCACGTGCACTGCGATGCATGCGCTGAATGCCGCAATTGGCCGATTGCGTGCGTCATTGCAGTTGTGATCGGTAGTGAATCAGGCCCTGAGTGCAGTCCGCACTAAAATGCACAAAAAACATTAGGCTATGACAGGCTGGGAAGGTGACACTTGCAGCGTGGGATCCCCCTGCCCTAATGTTACACAGGCCTTGACATGTTCAGTATGGGGCTCATTCAGACCCGCTTGCTAGATGCGTTCGCTCGCACCCAGTGTATGCAAATCCGGAACACACCAAGCAAGGCAAGCGATCGCACGACAAGGCATTAGCATGCCCGCTATGTCATGGCGTGAGATCACTTTGTGTATGCAGACACCCACCAGCCTGTTGTAAGACGCCCACTTGCGCGCGTCATCTCCAGGAAGTGTATGAAGCCATCGGGTACCATCGGATGCGATCGCATCGCTTGAGGTTGACCATACCCTGCCGCAAGCAGTGCAAGCACTGCGATCGCTTCAGTGTGAAAAACATTCAGGTGACGTGTACTATGACGCTGCCTGATAATTATGCGTGCCTCGGAAACGACGTTAAGACGCTCAGGCACGCCTGCGTTCGCACCTCCATTCCCCCGTTGTTAATGGCCAGCCCCTGTCACCGCCCACAAACGGCTTCTCCTGTCACTCACTCTACTGGGCTGTCTATGCGCAGCGAGCGAACGCTTCCCGATCTCTCGCACTGGTTTGCGCACATGCACCATGATATGTATGCATGCGCAGATTGAGAAAAATCAGCCAGCAACGAGCGAACGCATCCTAGCGAGCGAGTCTGATTCAGCTCCTGAGTTCCATAAGGGAAAGTCACAAAAAATGCATGGGTAATCCTAGACGAAATCAGCCCCATGCTGATTTCGTCCCCCCACATCCCCGGTGAGGCGGCTATTCGGTAAGTAAGTGTTACATGAGATATTTTATATCTAGCGGTTTAATATAAAATTGATCACAAAATTATGTTGTTTGGTTTTTTTTTGTGTAGACCAGATATTTATTTTGTCTATACTATTTTATTATGGAGTTTTCAATTGTTTTGGTCTCTGTTGTTTATTGTGATCTACTCAATAAAAATGTAAAAAAGTGAGATAAATATATATTGTTCTACTAGTGCACTTCTGTTCCCAGCACGCCATTGTAGCCATATTGGTGTGTCCTCATACACTGAACGTCTTTACGCCATTCCGTCTTAAGCTGGGTATACACCTATACAATCGTCTGGACGTTCTTTCGAATATTACCCATTCCTGCCATAACACAAGTGTGTACGCACCTTCTCTGTGGGTGATACAGTTGGTTTATTTTAATAGCTTGGTAGTTGGACTCAAAGGTCGCCAGTATGATTGTATAGGTGTGTAGAGGTGTATCGGAACTGTGGTCGGGACTTCCAATCAGGATTGAAGTCAATCAAACCATCGAATCGAAAAAGCGATTGCAAAGGTGTGTATCCGGCTTTAGTTGCATCGCAGTTGCAGTGAAAACCCACTCATAGTGTTCTGGAGATGCTGTAATCGGTGCGAGGTAAAGCTGCGGCCGCTCGCATCGGGACTCTTTTAACACAGATTCAAACACAGTCGCACACAGATGTGCAAATGAGGCATGGGGTAAACCCCGCAGTTAATTGAATCCCCTCCCAAGAGGGACCTGTGTGCAGGCTCTGTGCCCCATGTAGTGGATTCAGGCTGTGTGCCTTGTGCTAGAGTCTACTAATCATGTGCAGGTCTCTGGGAACATGGTGCCTGTGCCATTTTACTGGTGACTTCTCCATCGCTCATGTGCAAATCATTGAGAAAATGGCCGCAGTGCCATTTCTGGGTGATTTCTGCTGTTATACAGTGCCGACCGAAGTGGGACTCCGGAGAATTAACTAGAATTATTATAAGAGATGTGCGCCGACCCCTGTGTTTTGGTTTTGGATCTGGATCTCCCCTGGTTTTGGATCTGGATTGGTTTTGCCAAAACCTCACCTCGTGTTTTGTTTTCGTGTTTTTTTTTGGATCTGGATTTTTTCTGAAAACAGCTAAAATCACATAAAATGGGCCTTTTTTTGTTCCTACAGTATTAATAACCTCAATAGCATTTATTTCCACTCATTTCCAGTCACTTTTGACCACCTTACAGCTCACAATATTGATTTTTTTCCATCTAGTTAAAGGGCCAAAAGGTTGCATCCAGCTTGCTGGCTCAAAACTGATTGATATAATTATTAATAGAGTTGAGGACTGTGCAAAGATGAAAATTGATAATAAATTAATTTAAAAAACAATTCATTGGTGCAGCGCCTGGCTGTAAAATTGATAATAAATTAATTTAAAAACAATTCATTGGGTGCAGCCCCTGGCTGAATAATTAAGAAAAAGCAATTCATTGGTGCAGCCCCTGGCTGTAAAATTGATAATAAATTAATTAAAAAACAATTCATTAGGTGCAGCCCCTGGCTGAATAATTAATAAAAAGCAATTCATTGGTGCAGCCCCTGGCTGTTAAATTGATAATAAATTAATTAAAAAACAATTCATTGGGTGCAGCCCCTGGCTGTTAAATTGATAATAAATTAATTAAAAAACAATTCATTGGGTGCAGTCCCTGGCTGAATAATTAATAAAAAGAAATTCATTGGTACAGCCCCTGGCTGTAAAATTGATAATAAATTAATTTAAAAATAAATCATTGGTTCCTAAACCAACCATAACATTAATTTAAAATGTCAGGCAGCAATGCCCCAACCAGCACATAATGGAAAGGAAAAAGGTGCAAGATGGAATAGTCCTTGGGCCCTCCTACCCACCCTTATGTTGTATACGAAACAGGACAGTTTAACAAACCAATCATTTCAGCGACAAGGACTGCCAATTGTGGTTGAAATGATTGGTTTGTTTGGACCCCCATAAAACAAGCTGCCAATGTGCATTGGACATGGAAATGAAAATGATCCCATACACAAACTGGCTTTACATTACAAGTTGTCGTCGTTCTCGTCCTTGTCATCCCCATCAGTGTGTACATCCTCTCCTTCACACAATATTAATTTGTCCCCACTGGAATCCACCATAGGCGCCTCTGTAATTTTTTTATGTAATTGTTGGTAGAGGTTCACCTCGTGGAATTTGTAATTCATTTTAATGAACATCATCTTTTCCACAGTTTGAGAAAGTAACCTCCTACGCCGATCACTGACAAGGTTGCCAGCTGCACTGAAAACTCTTTCGGAGTACACACTGGAGGGTGGGCAACTTAAGTAATGCAAAGACAGTTTATGTATGGGACTCCAAATTGCCTCTTTTTCCTGCCAGTACTGAAAAGGACTGTCTGACATGCCTATTAGGATGTTATCTCTGTAATAGTCCTCCACCATTCTGTGAATGGAGACCGTATCACACTTAGTCACGGTAGAAGACATGTCACTAGTAGGCAGTTCTCTCAGGCCCGACCAGATGTCATTTTTTGGTGAACGATCTGCATGACCAGTAGGCATTCTGTAAGGAAAATTTAGATCCTGAAAATGAAGGAGGAGATGATGACGTTTCACTTGCGGCAATTTTTGTAAATTTTTTTACCAACAGCTCTTTGCACAGTTTTAGATTTGGGTCTGTTGGAAAAAAACTCACAAGGTAGGACTTAAACCTAGAATCCAGAATGGTTGCCAAAATATATTTTTCAGATTTCAATAGATTGACAACTCTTGGATCCTGGTGAAGTGAATCAAGGGCTTGATCCACCAGTCCGATATACTTTGCACAATCGCATCAGTTCACCTCCTCCTTCAGTTTCTCCAGCTGTTTTTGCAAAAGTCTGATGAGGGGAATGACCTGGCTCAAGCGGGCAGTGTCTAAAATAACTTCATGTGCGGCAAGTTCCAAGGGTTTGAGAATCTTGCAAAACACAAAAATTATTCTCCAGTGCACTTGAGTAAGGTGCATTTCCCCTCCACGACCTATGTCATAGTCCGTTGTATAGCCTGGGATGGCCTTTTGCTGTTCCTCCATCCGCTGAAGCATATAGAGGGTAGAATTCCATTGAGTTAATACCTCTTGCTTCAGCTGATGGCTGGGCAAATTTAACAGTACCTGCTGGTCATGCAATCTTCGACAAGCGGTCGCCGAATGACTAAAATGTCTGGATATTTTGCAGGCCACTGAGAGCATCTCCTGCACACCCCTGTCATTTTTAAAAAAAATGTTGCACCACCAAATTAATTGTGTGAGCAAAACATGGGACGTGTGGGAATTCACCCACGTGTAATGTTCTCACAATATTGGTGGCATTGTCCGAATTCACAAATCCCGAGGAGAGTCCAAGTGGGGTAAGTCATTTAGCAATGATTTCCCTACGTTTTTCTAAGAGGTTCTCAGCAGTATGCCTCTTAGTGAAACCAGTTATACAAAGAGTAGCCTGCTTCTGTATCAGCTGTATTTTGGTAGATGCTGCTGCTGTTGCTGTTATAGGCAATACACATACCCAGTGGGTGTAACCCTTAGTTTGCCCTGTCCCACTTGTCCACATATCAGTGGTCAAGTGGACAGTGGGTACAACGGCATTTCTGAGGACATTAATAAGGTTTTTTCTATTGTCCTTGTACTGACTTGGAATTGCTGTTCTAGCGAAGTGGAATCTATAAGGGATCTGCTAGCGAGGACACAGGACCTTAATTAACTGTTGAAAACCCACTGCAGTAATGGCGTATACTGGACGCACATCTAATACCAGCATAGCTGTTATGGCATCAGTAATGTGCTGTGCAAATGGGTGAAGGCTGTCATACTTGTTTGCCCTTGCAAATGATTGTTGAACAGTTAATTGTTTTTTGGAGTATACACTACAAGTAGTCTTCCTCCTAGTCCCCTTCTGGGATGAAGATCCACTCACAGCAACAGCAGCAGCAGCAACAGGCATAGTCATCAAGGATCCTTCTGAGGAATCATAGATAGGAGAGGAGTCAATCATGCTTCAAATACCAACATTGGATGCCGCAGGACTACTACCGATGATGAATGAAGATATTGATGATGCAGGTGTTGGTGTTGGAGATTGAAGGCGCTTGGATCTCACAGAGAGGGAGCAGGTAGGTGACACTGGACTTGTTAAGTTTTGAGTTTTGGAACTTGGCAATGTACACTTTGATATTTGATGAATGGGATCCAAGTTACGTAACAAGGAGGAGGTTCCTAGGTGGTTAGGTCCCTCCCTCTACTCACTCTTGCTTGGTAATGGTCACATATGGCTTGACAACTGTTATCCGGATCGGGGTGGAAATAATTCCACACATGAGGAGTGGATTTTTGTCTTTTGTCCCAGCATGACAACAATGGGCTTTGGCTTTTTCAATCCATGGGCAACAGCTGTTGCCTTACTTACACCAAGGACATCCTCATCACCAACATCTTCATCATCAACATCCTCATCATCCTTAGCACCTTCAACTACCAAAATATTCTCCTCCTCCATGAGCAATTCCACAGAAGCATCCTCGATGACTACGTCTGCAAGATGTTGACTACCCTTCCCCACATTTACAGAGGGCACACAAATGTTGGAACTTGGAGGATCCTCCAGTACACTAGTATTTAGGTCGGGCTCACACATGGCAACCACGGACACACTTGCACTCTCCTCAGGGATTTGAGATTTCGATTTCTCAGGGCACACAGTTGGTTTTTCTGAAAGGTTATCAGAATCAGAAACAGCAGTCTTCATAAAGAAAGGCAAAGGCCTTATCCATTCCTTGCCACTTTGTGTAGTGAATGCATATTGCCAATTTTTTGTTTATCTAAAGGCAAATTTCCTTTCTATTTTTTTTCTTAACTTCAGTAAAAGTTGGTTTACCATATTGATGACATGACTTAAGCCCTGGGGCATGGGCCTTCATAGAGGACAAGGAAGTTGACGGCCTTGCACTGCTGGCGGCAGCTACAACATGTGGTTTCTTGGCCTTGCTCTCCTGTCATGTGACAGCCCTCCATATTTTCTGCAGTCTTGAAACAGTGTCACAAGCACCAATAGTGTAGCCAAGGTGCGGTTACAAAATTCACACACGTGCAGTCGTGTGCACACAGAAAAAAACTGAAAAAAAAAACGTCAATTTTTTTTTTCTAAAAATGTTCAGCTCCAGAACTTGGGCCCAGAGCACAGATTGATGATGACTGGAGTCGGGCAGCACTAGGTTGTGTTGTCGACTTGCTAGATCTTTTGCGGCTAAGCCTAACACGCACAGACACACAAATATTAGACAAAAAAAGAATTTTTTTTAAAATTTCAGCTCTAGAACTTGGGCCCAGAGCACAGATTGATGATGACTGGAGTCGGCCAACACCAGGTTTCTTTGCAAACTTGCTAGATCTTGTGCGGCTAAGCCTAACATGCACAAACAATTAGACAAAAAAGACACATTTTTTTTTATTTTTTTTCAGCTCCAGAACTTGGGCCCAGAGCACAGATTGATGACGACTGGAGTCGGGCAGCACTAGGTTGCAACTTAGTGTATATTGTGCGGTTAAGCCTAACATGCACACACACACAGAAAATAAATTGACAATATATATATATATATTTAATTTTTTGGGGGGCCCAGAACTTGGGCCCAGATGGATGCAGCAGACACTACAGCACCAGCCCAGATGGATCAGCACCAGCCCAGATGGACACAGCAGACAGCACAGCACCAGCCCAGAATGGATCAGCACCAGCCCAGGACACAGCACAGCACCTCTCCCCAGCCCTACTCTACCCACCCTGCCTGTTCAGTCTCCACAGCCTGAGTGAAATGGCGCCCGCCGCATCCCTTATATTTAGGGACGAAAGCTCGCGAGCCGCAATATTTTGTCTCTATGGTTTTGCCTTGATCTGAGAGATCCGAGTCAAGCGGAAAACTCTGAACCGGCTTGGATCCGACTTGGATCTACAAAATTCGGGTGGGTTCGGATCTCTTAGATCCAAACCCGCTCATCTCTAATTATTATATGGGTGCAGGATGTGTGGTGTGGGCCTCGCTGAACCCAGGGACCCTAATGCACCACTCACCCAGCACCCATTATACATACGCCAATCCATCAAGTAAAGAAAAGCCAAACACATACAGCGTACCCCCACGTCCTCAGTCACCACTTAATTTCTCTCCTATATCCTTGGGGCTGTGGGATCCCCCTTCTGATTTACAGCTTGGGAGAAAATAAAAGGATGGCGCAGTCTTTCTCCAGGAGTAGCTGCTGTGCAAATGACGGCCTCTGAAGGGGTTTGACTTTTGAGAATCAATGACTTGAAATACACAGTCTAATGGAGTCCTTAGCTTCTGCTTTCAAGGAACACAGGGCTCTATTTACTAAGCAGTGTTAGGAGACAGAGTGAAAAGTGATAAGGTGGCAGCCAATCAGCTCCTAACTGTCATTTTTCAAACACAGGCTGTGAGATGGCAGTTGGGAGCTGATTGGCTGGCACCTTATAACTTTCTTATCACTTTTCACTCTGTCTCCTAACACTGCTTAGTAACTAGACCCCTCAATTACAGTCTATTCCGCTTTAGGGCCGTATTCAATTTGAGACGAAAAGTCCAGATTTTCACCTGCTGGACTTTTCACCTCCTTCGCCTGTTTTCCAGGCGGAAAAGTATCGCGCGCGTGCCCACTATTCCCCGTATTCAATTCCAAAGTAGGCAAATCGGGAACAGGCGAAACTTGGATTGGCGAAAAAATACGCGAATTTTCGGGAAATAATTGTAGGACTTCTCCTAAAGATGTCCAGACCTCGGGGATCACTATGGGTACCCCTGTTTTTGCCTGCAGAAGAAAGTCGGCTTTTTAAATAGATGCGGCAGGTGGTTATTTTTCCCGACATTGAAGAAGTGATGTAGAAGAGCACTTAGGTTTTTTTTTTTCGTTTTTAAAAGTGGTCCCATCAAATTTGGGGTACATGAAAATGGGGGTAAGCATATTTTTAAGTCCCAAAAGGTAATTTTAAAAAAACACCTGCCACATACTTGGGGACCCCACCAGAATTAATTTCATTAGTTTGGCATTTTGTTTCTCTATTTTTTTTTTATCACCCCAAATTTTTGATAATTTTTTTTGGGGTGTCCCAATTTCTTTTTTAAATTTTTTTTGCACATTTAGTTTTAAGGGGGCATTCCCAAGGGTGCAGGCTATTTTTTTTAAGCCTGCACCCCTAAACCCCAAATCTGCACCTTTTTTCACCTGCTATAGGTAATTGAAAAATTATCCCTGTTTTTTTTAAAATAACACTTCGCCCCATTTAGGAAAAAAAGGGAATATTCAGGATATATGCCTGGGACCCCCCTATAGATGTCCAGACATGGTGGATCACTATGCGTCCCCCCATTTTTGCCTGCTGAAGAAAGTCGGGGTTTGTAATAGCCGTGCAAGGTGCATTTTTGCGACTATGAAAGAATTGGTAAAGAATAGCACTTAGAAATATTGTTTTTCCCTAAAAAAAAAAATCTATCAAATTTGGGGTACATGACAATGGGGGTAAGCATTTTTTTAAGTCCCTAAAGTTATTTTAAAAAATCTGCAAAATTGCACCTGCTGCTTGTCCCCGCAATGAAGAAAACACCTGCCGCATACATGGGGACCCGACCTGAATTAATTTAGATAGTTTGGCACTTTGCTTCCCTATATATTTTTTTTTTTAACCCCGAAATTAAACATAATTTTTTTGGGTTGTCCCGAATATTTGTAAACTTTTTTTAGACGCAGTTTAGCTTTAGGGGACTGTCTTAAGGCTGCACGAGGGTTCCCGCAATGTTGTACCCCAACACCGCAATTCTGCACTTTTTTCCGCCTGCTATTCATAGGCGAAACTTTTTTGCCTATTACATTGCATTGACTTTCCGCCTAGACGAAAAGTCTTCCAAATTGAATATGGAGGAAACTCAAAACAGGCGAAAATGACGTCATCGGCGAAAAAGTATCGCGGATCCGGACTTTTCGCCTCAAATTGGATACGCGTTTAGTTGAGAAGCGCGTGGGATTTTCTAGAACACATTTAGATTTGCTGAATGAAACTGTTTACTGTAATAAGTACCTGCTGATTGTGGGTTTGTGCTCGGAGAGTAGAGAGGGGTTAATGGGAGTCATTATTGGTCACTAATACTTGCCAACATGTCTAAAGAACAGTCCTCCTCCAGAGGCTGCTTCTGCTTTATAGGTTAGAGATCCCATGCTATTGGCAGAACATTCACGTCTGTAGATCAAGGGCTCTTTTCTCATCGCAGGCTGATAATTATATAGCTATCTACTCTATAGTCTATACTGCATCTACTTGCGTCATAGATAGAAGTGCTTCCTGATCTAATAAATGGCGGCCCTTATTATAGCTGAGTCTCCTTAGACGATACTGCGGCATCACTCGTGTCCATTGCAGACTTCCCCTAGCATAATTCTTAATGTAAATGATCTTAATTAGGCAAAACTATCCACCTGCTT
Organism: Taudactylus pleione; assembly: GCA_031769625.1. Taxonomy (NCBI): domain Eukaryota; kingdom Metazoa; phylum Chordata; class Amphibia; order Anura; family Myobatrachidae; genus Taudactylus; species Taudactylus pleione. The sequence goes on from JAUIMM010003071.1 coordinate 17,045, forward strand.
TAATAGTGTATTAGAGCTAACATCCAACTTTTATCAAATGTTAAAAACTAATATGGATTGACAGTATGGCTTATCATGTATAGGCCCCCATTTACTAATGAGTTTTATCACCAAAATGAGTGATAAATGTCACTGTGTATGATAAATGCTGCTCCAGCCAATCAGCTCCTAACTGTCACTGTGTATGATAAATAGTGCTCCAGCCAATCAGCTCCTAACTGTCACTGTGTATGATAAATGGTGCACCAGCCAATCAGCTCCTAACTGTCACTGTGTATGATAAATAGTGCTCCAGCCAATCAGCTCCCAACTGTCATTTTTCTAACAGTTGACAGTTGGAGCTGATTGGCTGGAGCACCATTTATCATACACAGTGACAGTTGGGAGCTGATTGGCTGGAGCACCATTTATCATACACAGTGACAGTTTGGAGCTGATTGGCTGGAGCACCATTTATCATACACAGTGATAGTTGGGAGCTGATTGGCTGAAGCAGCATTTATCATACACAGTGACAGTTAGGAGCTGATTGGCTGGAGCACCATTTATCATACACAGTGACAGTTAGGAGCTGATTGGCTGGAGCACCATTTATCATATACAGTGACAGTTAGGAGCTGATTGGCTGGAGCACCATTTATCATACACAGTGACAGTTGGGAGCTGATTGGCTGGAGCACCATTTATCATACACAGTGACAGTTGGGAGCTGATTGGCTGGAACACCATTTATCATACACAGTGACAGTTGGGAGCTGATTGGCTGGAGCACTATTTATCATACATAGTGACAGTTAGGAGCTGATTGGCTGGAGCACCATTTATCATACACAGTGACAGCTGGGAGCTGAATGGCTGGAGCACCATTTATCATACACAGTGACAGTTGGGAGCTGATTGGCTGGAGCACCATTTATCATACATAGTGACAGTTGGGAGCTGATTGGCTGGAGCACCATTTATCATACACAGTGACAGTTGGGAGCTGATTGGCTGGAGCAGCATTTATCATACACAGTGACAGTTAGGAGCTGATTGGCTGGAGCACCATTTATCATATACAGTGACAGTTAGGAGCTGATTGGCTGGAGCACCATTTATCATACACAGTGACAGCTGGGAGCTGATTGGCTGGAGCACCATTTATCATACACAGTGACATTTATCACTCATTTTGGTGATAAAACTCGTTAGTAAATGAGGCCCATAAACAGCTGTGATAGGTTTGGCTGATACCCTCGTTCCACTGTTTTATATCTTACTTCTGTCAGACAAACTGAGTTTACCTGAGTGACTGTAACTAATTTGTAGCCTTTTATACCACTGCAGCAATTGTTGTTCAGACTTCCATGTTGTGTAACACAGTTCTATAATCTCGCTGTCTCCACTGACTGTGCGCTCATTACTGTGGCCGCTGGTCTTTATTGGCTGATTTTTGCTGTTCTCAAAATGTTGGAAATATTTACTTACGTTTAATTTCCCAATACACAGGTTGAGTCTCCCACATCCAAAATGTTTTTTTGAGGGCGACTGAGGTAGTGACATCTGTGCTTTCTGATAGTTCAATGTACACAAACTTTGTTTTAATGCACATAATTATTACAAACTAGCTGGGATACCCGGCATTGCCCAGGGTGAATACTGGACCCTGAAGTACACCTGCAGCCTCCATTTGTTTTTACATTGTCCTCCCCTATAACCTGGATAACTATGTACATTAGGAGTAAGTGACAGTGCAGGCAGCGTAGTCTCATACAGTGTATAATGGGGAATATCAGGAGCAGTGATTACATTGTCCTCACCTATAACCTGGATAACTATGTACATTAGGAGTAAGTGACAGTGCAGGCAGCGTAGTCTCATACAGTGTATAATGGGGAATATCAGGAGCAGACTGATTACATTGTCCTCCCCTATAACCTGGATAACTATGTACATTAGGAGTAAGTGACAGTGCAGGCAGCGTAGTCTCATACAGTGTATAATGGGGAATATCAGGAGCAGTGATTACATTGTCCTCACCTATAACCTGGATAACTATGTACATTAGGAGTAAGTGACAGTGCAGGCAGCGTAGTCTCATACAGTGTATAATGGGGAATATCAGGAGCAGACTGATTACATTGTCCTCCCCTATAACCTGGATAACTATGCACATTAGGAGTAAGTGACAGTGCAGGCAGCGTAGTCTCATACAGTGTATAATGGGGAATATCAGGAGCAGACTGATTACATTGTCCTCACCTATAACCTGGATAACTATGTACATTAGGAGTAAGTGACAGTGCAGGCAGCATATTCTCATACAGTGTATAATGGGGAATATCAGGAGCAGACTGATTACATTGTCCTCACCTATAACCTGGATAATTATGTACATTAGGAGTAAGTGACAGTGCAGGCAGCGTATTCTCATACAGTGTATAATGGGGAATATCAGGAGCAGACTGATTACATTGTCCTCACCTATAACCTGGATAACTATGCACATTAGGAGTAAGTGACAGTACAGGCAGCATATTCTCATACAGTGTATAATGGGGAATATCAGGAGCAGACTGACTACATTGTCCTCACCTATAACCTGGATAACTATGTACATTAGGAGTAAGTGACAGTACAGGCAGCGTAGTCTCATACAGTGTATAATGGGGAATATCAGGAGCAGACTGATTACATTGTCCTCACCTATAACCTGGATAACTATGTACATTAGGAGTAAGTGACAGTGCAGGCAGCGTATTCTCATACAGTGTATAATGGGGAATATCAGGAGCAGACTGATTACATTGTCCTCCCCTTTAGCCTGGATAACTATGTACATTAGGAGTAAGTGACAGTGCAGGCAGCGTAGTCTCATACAGTGTATAATGGGGAACATCAGGAGCAGACTGATTACATTGTCCTCACCTATAACCTGGATAACTATGCACATTAGGAGTAAGTGACAGTGCAGGCAGCGTATTCTCATACCGTGTATAATGGGGAATATCAGGAGCAGACTGATTACATTGTCCTCCCCTTTAGCCTGGATAACTATGTACATTAGGAGTAAGTGACAGTGCAGGCAGCGTATTCTCATACAGTGTATAATGGGGAATATCAGGAGCAGACTGATTACATTGTCCTCACCTATAACCTGGATAACTATGCACATTAGGAGTAAGTGACAGTACAGGCAGCATATTCTCATACAGTGTATAATGGGGAATATCAGGAGCAGACTGACTACATTGTCCTCACCTATAACCTGGATAACTATGTACATTAGGAGTAAGTGACAGTACAGGCAGCGTAGTCTCATACAGTGTATAATGGGGAATATCAGGAGCAGACTGATTACATTGTCCTCACCTATAACCTGGATAACTATGTACATTAGGAGTAAGTGACAGTGCAGGCAGCGTATTCTCATACAGTGTATAATGGGGAATATCAGGAGCAGACTGATTACATTGTCCTCCCCTTTAGCCTGGATAACTATGTACATTAGGAGTAAGTGACAGTGCAGGCAGCGTAGTCTCATACAGTGTATAATGGGGAACATCAGGAGCAGACTGATTACATTGTCCTCACCTATAACCTGGATAACTATGCACATTAGGAGTAAGTGACAGTGCAGGCAGCGTATTCTCATACCGTGTATAATGGGGAATATCAGGAGCAGACTGATTACATTGTCCTCCCCTTTAGCCTGGATAACTATGTACATTAGGAGTAAGTGACAGTGCAGGCAGCGTATTCTCATACAGTGTATAATGGGGAATATCAGGAGCAGACTGATTACAGTGTCCTCACCTATAACCTGGATAACTATGTACATTAGGAGTAAGTGACAGTGCAGGCAGCGTAGTCTCATACAGTGTATAATGGGGAATATCAGGAGCAGACTGATTACAGTGTCCTCACCTATAACCTGGATAACTATGTACATTAGGAGTAAGTGACAGTGCAGGCAGCGTAGTCTCATACAGTGTATAATGGGGAATATCAGGAGCAGACTGATTACATTGTCCTCACCTATAACGTGGATAACTATGTACATTAGGAGTAAGTGACAGTGCAGGCAGCGTAGTCTCATACAGTGTATAATGGGGAATATCAGGAGCAGACTGATTACATTGTCCTCACCTATAACCTGGATAACTATGTACATTAGGAGTAAGTGACAGTACAGGCAGCGTAGTCTCATACAGTGTATAATGGGGAATATCAGGAGCAGACTGATTACATTGTCCTCACCTATAACCTGGATAACTATGTACATTAGGAGTAAGTGACAGTGCAGGCAGCGTATTCTCATACAGTGTATAATGGGGAATATCAGGAGCAGTGATTACATTGTCCTCACCTATAACCTGGATAACTATGTACATTGGGAGTAAGTGACAGTGCAGGCAGCGTAGTCTCATACAGTGTATAATGGGGAATATCAGGAGCAGTGATTACATTGTCCTCACCTATAACCTGGATAACTATGTACATTAGGAGTAAGTGACAGTGCAGGCAGCGCAGTCTCATACAGTGTATAATGGGGAATATCAGGAGCAGACTGATTACATTGTCCTCACCTATAACCTGGATAACTATGTACATTAGGAGTAAGTGACAGTACAGGCAGCGTAGTCTCAAACAGTGTATAATGGGGAATATCAGGAGCAGAGTGATTACATTGTCCTCACCTATAACCTGGATAACTATGTATATTAGGAGTAAGTGACAGTGCAGGCAGCTTATTCTCATACAGTGTATAATGGGGAATATCAGGAGCAGACTGATTACATTGTCCTCACCTATAACCTGGATAACTATGTACATTAGGAGTAAGTGACAGTGCAGGCAGCGTAGTCTCATACAGTGTATAATGGGGAATATCAGGAGCAGTGATTACATTGTCCTCACCTATAACCTGGATAACTATGTACATTAGGAGTAAGTGACAGTGCAGGCAGCGCAGTCTCATACAGTGTATAATGGGGAATATCAGGAGCAGACTGATTACATTGTCCTCACCTATAACCTGGATAACTATGTACATTAGGAGTAAGTGACAGTACAGGCAGCGTAGTCTCATACAGTGTATAATGGGGAATATCAGGAGCAGAGTGATTACATTGTCCTCACCTATAACCTGGATAACTATGTACATTAGGAGTAAGTGACAGTGCAGGCAGCGTAGTCTCATACAGTGTATAATGGGGAATATCAGGAGCAGACTGATTACATTGTCCTCACCTATAACCTGGATAACGATGTACATTAGGAGTAAGTGACAGTGCAGGCAGCGTAGTCTCATACTGTGTATAATGGGGAATATCAGGAGCAGACTGATTACATTGTCCTCACCTATAACCTGGATAACTATGTGCATTAGGAGTAAGTGACAGTGCAGGCAGGACGTGTGCTGTTGAGCTCCTGGCTTCCATAGGAGTATCAGATTACAGCCAGCGGTTCTGCGGGCTTCCCCAGGAAAGATGCGCCCTCCTGGGGCAGGGAAGGGGAAAGGTCCCTTGCGGAAGGGATCGCGGACCCAGCCTGTAAGAAAGAAAGGTACCTTACAGCTGGACACCCGGGCGGAAGATCGCGCTGATGATTCCAGCCAGCCCGGGGTGCTGAAGCCGGAGAGCGTTGGCGGGAGCGCGGCAGCCGCGAGGCAGAGGCAGCCGCGAGCGGGATTCCCCAAATTGCCTGCTGAGGCTCCCCGTGGTGAGGTAACCACGGGTAGAGCGGAGGCATGTGATGCCGATAATCTGCAGAGCAGTGCGGAGGGGGAGACCGTAGCCCCTATGCTTTCAGCAGGGGAAGAAGAGGAGGAAGAATCCTCTATTGTCAGCGGGGATGAAGATTATGTGGCAAAGCTGAGCCTGGAGGAGGCTGTTGTGGAGGCAAGAAGGCTTAACACAAAAATCGTGTATACAAAGAAAAAGAGAAATAAGGCACATACCTGGGAGAAACCGCGGCTGCGGGGGCTGATTGTAGAGCTCACAGACACCCTGGACAGAGTGAAAGAGAGAGTAAAGACCCTGAGGCAGGAGAGGCGGAGGATGGCCGCTTCAAGCGAACTGCCAGTAAACTTGACAGCGGGGGAGCTAAGTGTGGCATCCCAGGAGGAGAACCCCTTGATGGCTGAGATTAAGCGGCTAGAGGAGGACGCGGATGTACCTATAACTGCCGAGTCTGGAGATGGTGACGTGATTGGGACCCCAAGTGTGTGCGCTGTTGCAGCAGGAGATCCAGTCAAGGTGGAAGTCGGGATGGAGATCCTGGGGAGCAGCAGCAGCAGCGGTCTAAACGTACCTGTTCCCGGTGATGAAACAGTGGCAATGAGAGAGCCTGACGCTGGGGGAGTATCTGGCGTCCATGGTCCTGATGGCAGTGGTGGTAGCGGAGGTGCAGAGGTTTCCAGTGAAGTTGGAGGTCTGGATCGGCTGATCGAGAAGGGCGTCGCGGCAGAACAGCAGGTAGGTGGAGGAGTGGGGGACCCTCGTGGCGCGGTGGAGAGATCCGCTTGGATTGCGGAGGGTGTCTCCACCGTGCTAGGGGATGTTTTCCAGGATCCGGATACCTCTGCTGTGATTCCGATAGGTAGGCAAGGGCGCCTGGTGCGGACCGGGGGAGAGGGGACGAGAAGGGCGCAAGCAGATGTGGAGACTGGTTTCCCTATTGGGCCAACGGGTCCTGTGGTTTCCTCAGGGTCCGTGGTGGCTACGGGGACAGTTAAAGATACATTGAAGGTGGCAAGTAAAACATAACCTGGTATTCTGGCACAAGGAATGCCATGTATGGAGAAGGAACTGTTACATGTATGCCATGTATGGAGAAGGAACCTAAAGAAAGAGCTTTGTTGAATATAATGTACGGGGAGTTGGAGACCCCAGCAAGGGTCAAGGCTGCTTTAGAACTTATCAGTAAAAACCAAGCACGGAAAGAGATGAACAGTAGTGACATTAATAAAGGAGCATCTACATCTGGTATAAATAAGACTAATGCGGGTCTGCATGCTGGGAATGATGAATCCTTGGAAGGACAAAATGTGACTAAAAAATCTTATGCTGGTGTATTATCAGGGGAGAAGAGTGAGGGGAGGAAATTGTTTTCTAGAACCGAGAGTGGGAAAGGAATTAAAAGAAGGAATGTAATCCAATTTAAATGGGAAGGGGAGGGGGAGGTGCCGGGAAAGGAAGGATGTTTGAATATGATGTTTACCCTGAATATATCTGCTATAGATCTGCTTGCATGTATTCACCCCCCTAGGTCAAGAGACTTTGACGTTAGTTTCCAAACTAACTATGGCATGCAAAAGTTTTGGAGTATGTGGTTAACTGTAAAAACAGAACAGCTGTATTGTGACTATGTTGCAACATTAGTATCCAGGCAGGATGTTGTAAAATTAACTATATTAGTCCGGAACGAGTCGATTCTGGAAAATGACATAAAATACTGGTTATCAAGGCACTGCGAGGTTCTGTCAGGGTTAACGAAAACAGATTATACAAAGGGGGTGTTGGGGGGTGCCTATACGGTTCAGGTGAGAATTTTAAGCACGGCATTTGGGGCAAATCATTTGCCATCTGCCACTTATATAGGAAAGGATAGAATTCAGGTATTCTATCAAGGTCAACCTAAAACGTGCTTTAGATGTGGGGATACACGTCATTTGAGCAGAGACTGCGGTGTAACTAAATGTACACTATGTGGAAAAATAGGGCACACTTCAAGGATGTGTAACAGTGTCAGATGCAACCTGTGCGGGCAGGAGGGACATCCGTACAGCAGGTGCCCAGAGGCTGACATATGTGAGGATGAAGGGTCAGAACAGGAGGTAGAGGTGGAAGGTAGGAAGTTGAGGGGGTCGGTGGAGGTGCAAGAAAGGAGGGTGACAAGGTGGAAAACAGCAGAGCAGAGGAAAGAAGATGAAAAGGTGGAGGATGGTTTTCAGGAGGTTAAGAGGAAAAATAAGAAGAAAAGGAAGGTGGAAGAGGGTTTAATTTTGGTAAATAGATTTGATGTATTCTCAACAGATGAAGAGGAGGAGGGGGAAATAGTAAGACAGAAGGGGGAGCTGGTTTTTTCTCCTAAAGTAGCTAGAAGGAGGGGAAAGAAAAGCGGCTTGAAAGAGAGTGTGGGAGAGGGATCAGGGACTGGGAAGAGAAGGAAGGAGGGGGAGAAGGAGGAAAAAAGGCAAGGGAAGAAAGGGAGGGCGGAAGAGGACCCACAAGATTTGGAATGGGATGAAATGGGAACAGAGTTGCAGGGTGATGTAGGGAGAAGGGAAAGTCAAGTGGCAGAATGGGAGGAGAAGGAGAAAGTTCCTCAAGAAAGGAACAAGGAAGGAATTGATGTAGACCCTGTTGAGGAAGTTCCTCAGGGGTCTGTGGATCCTAAGCCTCTGGATCCAGGAGGGCTGGGAGTGGTGATGTGTGTTGGGGATGGGGATGGTGATGGTGCGAGAGTGGAGGGTGTGGGGGAGGGGGGCCCCCCCTAGGGAAAAGTAAGGAAAAGGTAAGGTCGGTTCTGCTTTCTATAATCTAGAAATATGGATCCCCAGCCCATACGATGTGCCACGATTAATGTGGCTTCCGTTATTTCCGATCGTGCTCGCTTCATGGCCTTTGATTTTTTTAGCACAATTGAGGTTGATTTTTTGTTTTTGCAGGAGACAAGAATAAGTAAGTTGGACGCCCTCCATAGGATTAAGAGGGAGTGGAGGAGGGGTCCATCTTACTGGTCTCTTGCGGCCGAACCGTACGGTGGGGTGGCAGTGCTTTTTACTGGCATGGTAACCATACACAAGATTATAGAGTTACAAGTAGGCAGGTGTATCATTTTGGATGTCACTCTGAGGGGGCACGACCTAAGGTTGATTAACATCTATGGTCCACAGAAGGCATGGGATAGGAAGTGCCTCTTCAGAGAGATAAAACCGTTCCTCTTCACAGCTCAGCAAATTGTCTTTGGAGGTGATTTTAACACTGTGATTCGGCCTAAAGACAGGGGAGGCGCAAGAACAACGTTGAGCTATGATTCAAATTATTTAGTTAGGATGATTAGGGAGGCTGGTCTGGTAGATGTGCATATTCGCCATTTTCCAGATCTCACTGGGTACACGTATTTTAGTGGTAGTCGTAGGTCAAGAATAGATAGGTTTTTTGTTAAGGAAACTCTGAAGACCTTGCCTCCTGAGGTAAGGTTGGTGGAGTTTTCGGATCACTGTTTTCTGAGTGTAACCTTGAATGCGGCACAATCCCTTCAGAAGGGCAGGGGGATGTGGCGTCTTAACTCAGACCTCCTAAAGGAGGAGGGAGTCAGACAATCCTTTAGAGATTTCTTCCAGGCACAGGAATCGCTGTTGGAGGCAGGATAGAGTAGATCAGAGTGGTGGGAGGAAGTCAAAAGGAGAATTCGGAGTTTCTTTAGGCGATCCGTAGCGAAGAAGAACTTGAGAAATAATAGTTCCTACTATTTTTTGAGAAGGAAATTGGACCTCTTAATCTCTGAAGAGGGAGATAGTGGGGAAATCTCCCGAGTAAAGGCTCTGATGAAAGATTTTCAGTATAACCGGTTGGCATCTTTGGTTCTGGAGAGGGATTATGGGAATTACCACTCACCAGATCCCTATCAGAACTGTAGGATGACGTCTGAAATGAGAGAGATTAGAGGTTTGCGTGATAACCGGGGTACCCTTCAGGAAACAAAAGAGGGTATTCTGGGGGTCATTGTGGATTATTACGCTGACCTTTTATCAGAGAAATTACTTATTAGAGAAAGGATGGAGGTCTTTCTGAGGGGAACACCTGGGCTTGTGAGGCCTGATGTCTCTTTCGACTGCTTGGAGAGTGATATAGGGGTGGAAGAGGTTAGGATAGTGATTGAAGGGTTATCCGTTAAAAAATCTCTGGGCCCAGATGGGTTAACGTCAGAATTTTATAAAACCTTTTCAGATATTTTGGCCCCTCGCCTTGTGGAAGTGTTTAATGAGTGTTTGGGTGAAGAATGTCTTCCCCCTTCCATGAGGTTGTCTGCACTTATATTGCTTTCCAAGGATAAGGATCCCCTGTGTGTTGAGAACTGGCGCCCCATAGCTCTTCTCAACACAGATAGGAAGATTTTGGCAAAAACAATTTTTAATAGGCTGACTGAATTTACAGAATGGCTGCTTTCAGCCTCTCAGCATTGTACGGTGAAAGGCCGTAGTACCTTTAGTGCTGTCCTTGGTGTCCGGGAGGTCATTGAGTGGTGCCGTGCTGAGAGGTGGGGAAAGTATTTGCTAGCATTGGATCAGTCCAAGGCCTTTGACAGAGTCAATCATGAATACCTATGGAGGGTACTGGAATGGTATGGATTTCCGGTGAGGGTGGTGAATTGGCTAAAAACAATATACAGAAAGGCCAAAAGCTTCCCACTTGTGAATGGTTGGGTAGGTGCTACTTTTGGTGTAGGTTCTGGGGTTCGTCAGGGGTGTCCCTTGAGCCCTCTTCTGCATGTATTTGCTATCGACCCCTTCATAAGGAGGTTGGAGTATGGTGCAGTGGAGGGGGTGCAGCTGGGCCCTGGGACTGCACTGAAAGTTGTAGCCTACGCAGATGATGTCATGGTGTTCCTGTCTGAAGAGGCAGAGGCACGGCGGGTGGAAGAACTCATCAGGATGTATTCTGAAGCATCGTGCTCCAGGATAAACCAGGAGAAGTGTGAAGCTTTCTGGATGGGGGAGGAAGGGACAGAATTTGACCTTCCGGACAGCCTCCCTCGGGCCAGTCCACAGATAAAAATTCTAGGAATCTATTTCAACCATGGTGATTATGGCACCCTAAATTGGGAGAAAAAGCTGGAAATTGCATCCCGGAAAGTATCTGTTTGGAGAAGATGGAAATCTTCCTATAGGGAAAGGGTTGATTTATGCAAAACCTACTTGATTCCAGTGTTTTTGTATGTCAGTTATGTCTGTTTTTTGCCTCAGTCCATGTGGTCCAAGATAAATTCATTGTTTTTCCTGATGTTTTGGGGAAATGGGATGAATATTATCAAAAGAGGTATCACCATCAAATTGAGGGAAGAGGGAGGCCAGAGTATGGTCAACCCCGTAGTATTTTTTGTGACAACTTTTTGTAAGCTAAACATAGGGAGTCTGTTTTTAGAGACTCCCCCTCAATGGGTAGAAGGTCTCGGGGAATGGGCGTTTCCCTTTCTCAAAGAATGGATGGAGGGAGGTCAAATTAAGATACCCTGAGTTGGGCGAGGCTACCTCCCGATCTACGTTATCCTGTGTCTGAAAGTGATGAGACGGTGGGGCTTGGAGGTTGGTGATGTGAGAGGCTTGGCCAGGAGGGAGATGGGGCTAAGAATTCTGCAGACCTACTTCTATGTTCCGCTGGCCCTAAAGGATTGCCCGGGTGAGATGTGTTCGGAGGGATTGGCTCTGATTAGTTCTCAGAGGATTCCTCTGAAATTTAGAGACATTGCCTGGCTCTCCTTCCATGGAAGGCTCTATGTTAGAGGTAACCTTAAAGTAAGAAGTGCCGATGATCGTGGTTGTCTACGTGAGGAGTGTCTAGGGGAGGAGGAGACGATGGACCACTTCTTCTGTAAGTGTCCCTATAACATAGAGGTTTATAAAGGAGTTTCAAGGCACTTGCGTATCCCTTGCCTTTCGGGGCTGAGTTACCCTGAATGGGCTTATGGGGCATTCAAGGGGTATGGTAGATTTGATTTGTGCACTATTTTTTTAGTTAGCTTAGTAGTACGGTATTACACATGGAACGCACGGTGTCAATTGGGTATTAGGGGTAAAGTCCTTCCCTGGATATCGGTTGTTGGGGAAATCTTGCATGAGGTGAAACGGATGATGGACATGGACAAAGGAAGAATGGACGCCGTCAGTTGGTCACGGTTGTGGCGACATCTGAGGCCCCCTTGAATGGGTAGCGAAAGTTCGGTCCTGAGTCCTTGGTAACTGGTTTCTGTCGTTTCCTGTCCTTCACTTTGTATTAATTAAATTACAGAGGAATGCTTTACATACATCTGGATGATTGACTTACCTTTTCGCTACTTGGGTTGGTGATGGTGGGATGAGTTGGTGGTGGGGGGTGAGAGGGAGGGGGGATGGTCATTGGGTGTGAAGTTGGGGGCGGTGAGGGTATGTAAATATGTAAATACTGTAAAATGTGTTTTTATGTATAATTATACGGTTGCATTTTGTGTAATAAACACAGACAGTGCAGGCAGCGTATTCTCATACAGTGTATAATGGGGAATATCAGGAGCAGACTGATTACATTGTCCTCACCTATAACATGGATAACTATTAGTGGTGAGCGGGTTAGGATTCCTGAAATCCGATCCCCCCCGTTCCGAGGCCGATCCGAGTCAGGCTCCGCTTTTCCCGCCTGACTCGGATCTGAAATCGAGGCAAAACGTCATCATCCCGCCTTCCGGGTCTTGCGGGTTTTGGATTCTATATAAGGTACCCGCGTCGGCGGCATTTTCTCTCTCGGATGTGGACAATGAAGAGGGAGGGTGGGAGTTAGGGCTGGCTGGGCTGGGCTGTGTAGTGTAGTGTAGTGCAGTGTAGTGTTGTGCTGTGCTGTGCTGCGCTGTGCTGCTGTTGTCCATAAGGGCTGTGTCCACTCCTCCAAAGTCCATAGGGGCTGGCTGTGTTGTGCTGTGCTGCTCTTGTCCATAGGGGCTGTGTCTACTCCTCCAAAGTCCATAGGGGCTGGCTGTGTTGTGCTGTGCTGTGCTGTGCTGCTGTTGTCCATAGGGGCTGTGTGCACTCCTCCAAAGTCCATAGGGGCTGGCTGTGTTGTGCTGTGCTGCTGTTGTCCATAGGGGCTGTGTAAACTCCTCCAAAGTCCATAGGGGCTGGCTGGACTGTGTTGTGCAGTCAGTTGTCCATAGGGGCTGTGTCCACTCCAAAGTCCTGTGCAGTGTCTCAGTCCTAATGGGGTGCTGTAGTGTTGTCCAGGGGGAACTCTGTCCATCAGGGGTGTTCCCCCAAGTGCAAAAAATATATTTATTTTTTCTGTGTTTGTGAATTGTGTGCACTGTGGTTGCACGTGCATCAACAAAGGAGCAGCGCCAAGCGTGCGCCTGTGTCCCATAAGTAAAGGGCCGGATGGCTTGTACGTTAAAGGGTGCTGTAACCCCCAAAGTGCACTCCAAAAAAAATAAAAATATATATTTTTTTGTGTTTGTGAATTGCGTGCGCAGTAGCCACACGTGCATCAACAAAGTAGCGCCAAGCGTGCGCCTGTGTCATAAGTAAAGGGCCGGATGGCTTGTCCGTTAAAGGGTGCTGTAACCCCCAAAGTGCGCTCCAATAAAAATAAAATAATCTTTTTTTCTGTGTTTGTGTGTGAAATGTATGCGCAGTAGCCGCACCTGCATCCTCAAAGCAGCAGCGACCAGCGTGCGTTTGTCTGTTAAAGGGTGGTGTAACCCTCAAAGTGCGCTCTACAAAAAATAAAAAATTACTTTTTTTGTCTTTGTGGATTGTGTGCACTGTAGCTGCACGTGCATCAACAAAGGAGCAGCGCTAAGTGTGCGCCTGTGTCCCATAGGTCTGTTAAAGGGTGGTGTAACCCCCAAAGTCCTCCAAAAAATATATATATTTTTTTTCTGTGTTTGTGACTTGTGTGCAATGTAGCCGCACGTGCATCAACACAGTAGCAGCGCCAAGCGTGCGCCTGTGTCATAAGTCAAGGGCCCGTTTGGACATCTGGTCCTGACTGAAGGACGTGCCAACAATTTCTGACAAGTCTACTGTCACTGCATATGATACTGTCCTCAAAGCAGCAGCGACAAGCGTGCGTCTGTCTGTTAAAGGGTGGTGTTACCCCCAAAGTGCGCTCCAACAAAATAAAATAATCTTCTTTTTTTCTGTGTTTGTGTGAGAAATTTATGCGCAGTAGCCCCACCTGCATCCTCAAAGCAGCAGCGCCAAGCGTGTGTCTGTCTGTTAAAGGGTGGTGTAACCCCCAAAGTGCGCTCCACAAAAAATTAAAAATTCTTCTTTTTTTTCATCTTTGTGAATTGTGTGCACTGTACGTGCATTAACAAAGTAGCAGCGCCAAGCGTGCGCCTGTGTCCCATAAGTCTGTTAAAGGGTGGTGTAACCCCCAAAGTGCACTCCACAAAAAATAAACAATTTTTTTTCTGTGTTTGTGTGCGAAATGTATGCGCAGTAGCCGCACATGCATCAACATAGCAGCAGCGCCAAGCGTGCGCTTGTGTCAAAAGTCAAGGGCCGGTTTGAACATCTGGTCCGGACTGAAGGACGTGCCAACAATTTCTGACATGTCTACTGTCATTGCATATGATACTGTCACCACTGACAGAATGGTGGAGGATTATATCGGTGACAGCATCCAAGTAGGCATGTCAGACAGTCTGTACCTGTACTGGCAGGAAAAAGAGGCAATTTGGAGGCCCCTGTACAAACTGGCTCTATTTTACCTGGGTTGTCCTCCCTCCAGTGTGTACTCCGAAAGAGTGTTTAGTGCAGCCGGGAACCTTGTCAGTGACAGGCATAGGAGGCTGCTTCCACAAAATGTGGAGAAGATGATGTTCATAAAAATGAATTATCAACTCTTCCAGGGAGACCAGCCTCCAGAACTTACAGAGGGACCTGTGGTGGTGGATTCCAGTGGGAACGAATTAATACTCTGTGAGGATGAGGATGTACAAAACACTGAAGAGGGTGAAGAATCTGTGGATGAGGAGGATGAGGACGACATCTTGCCTCCGTAGAGCCAGTTTGTGCAGGGACAGATTAATTGCCAGCTTGTTTTGTGGGGGCCCAAACGAACCAATAATTTCAGCCACAGTCGTGTGGCAGACCCTGGTGCTGAAATGATTGGTTTGTTAAAGTGTGCATGTCCTGTTTATACAACATAAGGGTGGGTGGGAGGACCCAAGGACAATTCCATCTTGCACCTCTTTTTTTTCTTTGCATTATGTACTGTTTGGGGCCTAGTTTTTCAAACTGCCATCCTGTCTGCCACTGCAGTATCACGCCTAGATGGGCCACGTGTTTGTGCCGCCCACTCGTGTCGCTTAGCATAGTCATCCAGCTACCTCGGTGCAACCTTTTGGACATAAAAACACTATTGTGAGGTGTTCAGAATAGACTGGAAATGATTGGAAGTTAAGGTTATTGAGGTTAATAATAGCATAGGAGCAGAAAAACCCACAAATTCTGTGATTTTAGCTGTTTTATGCTTTTTTCAAAAAAATACAGATCTAAAACACAAAACCAAGAACCCAAAACACGGAAGGGTGGTTTTAGCAAAACCAATCCAGATCCAAAACACGAAGAAAGATCCAGATCCAAAACCAAAACACAAAACACGAAAAGTGGCCAGTGCACACCCCTAATATATATATATATAATACTGTGCAAAAGTTTTAAGCAGATGTGGAAAAAATGCTGCAAAGTAAGAATGTATTCAAGAATAGAAGTGTTAATAGTTTATTTTTATCGATTAACAAAATGCAAAGTGAATGAACAGAAGAGAAATATAAAACAAATCAATATTTGGTGTGACCACCGTTTGCCTTCAAAACAGCATCCATTCTTCTAGGTACACTTGCACACAGTTTTTTAAGGAATTTGGCAGGAAGGTTGTTCCAAACATTTCTTCATGTAATCCCAGACAGGCTCGATGATGGTGAGATCAGGGCTCTATGGGGGCCATATCATCACTTCCAGGACTCCTTGTACTGTACCCTGAAGATAGTCATTACTGATATTGGCTGTATGTTTGGGGTCATTGTCCCTGATGGTTCTGCATAATGGATAAGTACCTGCCTGTATTTCTCAGCATTGGGGACACCATTAATCCTGACCAAGTTCCCAACTCCATTTGCTGAAACGCAGCCCCAAACCTGCAGGGAACCTCCACCATGCTTCACTGTTGCCAGCGGTCACTCATTATTGTACCACTCTCCAGCCCTTCGGCGAACAAACTGCCTCCTGTTACAGACACATATTTCACATGTTGACTCATCAGTCCAAAACACCTGCTGCCATTTTTCTGCACCCCAGTTTTTATGTTTTTGAAGGTATGGCTTTTTGGCAGCAATTCTTCCACTTCTGGACAGACTTCTCCGAACATTAGGTGGGTGTACCTGAGTCCCACTGGTTTCTGACAGCTCTGAGCTGATAGCACTGCTGGGCATCTTCCCATTTCGGAGGAAAGTAAGCATGATGCGTCATTGATCTGATGCACTAAGGGTTCGATTCAGGACGCTAAGCCGTGATTGCTCGCATCCAAAAGGGGCCGGGTATGCAAATTCCACGATCGCACTGTCTGGGGTAAGGACGCCCTCTATGTCTTAGAGAGCGATGGCAGAGTGAGCATTCGCCGGTATAAAGACGCCCACTTTTTTTCTTAGCACACGTCATCTGTCTGTCTGATTAGTCAGAACCATTGAGAGCCATCGGAGCTGCACGCAGCACTTGAGGTAGACCCTAATCCACCGCAAGCACTGCGATCACTGCAGGCTGAAAACCAACCAAGTGACGTGTACAATGACGCTTCCATGCTAATTATGCACACCCATAAAACTCAGTTTTGACGCCCAGACACGCCTGCGTTCACAGCATCACTCCCCTGTTCACAAGCACCTTCCCCTGTTACCACCAAGAAACGGCGCTATCTGTCACTCACAGTAGCGCTCAGTCTTTGTGCTACGAGCGCACGATTCCCGATCTCAGTGACTGGTTCACGCACGGCACTGCGATGCATACGCATGCACAGACAGGTGACAATCACGCATAGCGAGCGATCGTGGCTTAGCATCCAGGTCTGCATTGGGCCCTAAGTTTCCTTGGCCGACCACTGCGTCTGCGGTCCTCAACATTGCCCGTTTCTTTGTTCTTCTTCAATAGAAGCTTGAACAGCACATCTTAGAGCCCCAGTCTGCTGTGAAATCTTTGTCTGGGAGAGACTTTCCTGATGCAGTATAACTACCGCTTGTCTTGTTGCTGTGCTCAGTCTTGCCATGATGTATGATCTGTGACATGAAACACGCTCACCTTTGTAGCAGAGTTGGGTTGTTCCTCACCCAGTTTTAAGTGTCCTACATAGTTGTTTCTGTTTCAGTTAATGACTGTCTTTCAACCTACATCTGAAACTTATGATCATTATCACCTGTTTGGTATGATTGATTAATCATACACCTGACTATAATCCCACTTTGCATCATTTTTTCCACATTTGCCTAAAACTTGATGAAGGCCAGAGAGTGACAAAACACATTGGCAGCAGACTTTACCAGCCTATGATGAACTTTATGAGAACTGGATAAGATTAAAAAAAAAATATATATATATATATATATATAGAATATATATTTTATACATATATATATATATATATATATATATATATTTTTTTTTATTTGAAGATTTAAAATCTCATGATAATATATTTCATCTATATTCTGATTTTATACCCATTTTTATCAAGTTTTGTTTTATCTCTATTTTTATTTTTCTATTTATCCATCTAAGAGGGGTATTCAATATGAAACGTAATCTTTGCTGTCGAAGTTTACGCTGCATATCGGAGATTTTCCTGGGATAAAGTATCGGGCGCGCGCCCGGTTTATACCCGTATTCAATATGAAAACTACGAAAACGGGACCCGGTGAAGTAGGATCGGTGAAATAAAACAAAATTTACCTGGAATAAATTGTAGGACCCCCCTAAAGCTGTAAAAACATGTGGGATCACTATGGGTACCCCCGTTTTGCCTGCAAATGAAAGTCAGGGATTTAAATAGCTGCAGCAGGTGTTTTTTTCCCGACATTGAAGAAGTGATGCAGAAGACCACTTTGGTTATTTTTTTTTTTTTTTTAAGTGGTCCCATCAAATTTGGGGTACATGAAAATGGGTACTAGCATATTTTTATGTCCCTAAAGTAATTTTTTTAAAAATTCTGCAACTATGCACCTGCCGCTAATAATCTATTCTAGAATACACCTGCCGCTAATAATCTATTCTAGAAAACACCTGCCGCTATTAATCTATTCTAGAATACACCTGCCGCTATTAATCTATTCTAGAATACACCTGCCGCATACTTGCAGAATAGCCCTGAACCTATTTCCCTAGTTTTAAACAATAGTTTCCCATTTTTTTTTTTTCACCCCAATTTTTTAATTAATTTTTTGGGGTGTCCCTAATTTTTTTTTTTAACTTTTTCTGACACAGTTATTTTTAAAATGTCATTCCCAGTGGTGCAGGCTATTTTTTTTTTTAAGCCTGCACCCTAAACCCCAATTCTGCACTTTTTTTCGCCACCTGTTCAGTGAAAAGTTATCCCCGTTTTTTTTCAAAGACTTTTTGAACCTGCGAAAAGTCTTTGAAATTGAATACGGTGTAAAACCAAAACCTGCGATAATGACGTCATCGGTGCGAAAACATCGCAAAAACAGAGTTTTCGTTCCATATTGAATACCCCTATATGTATATTCAGTGAAATTTGTCTATGAAAATGGATATAATACATGTATGTTTTTTTTTAACTATACCAGACGTTATTTTGTTGTCATTTTCTATTTAAGCACAGACACTTTATTTTGGTATACACTTGATATCCTTCCCTGCCACCTCTGATGATGAGCGGTACCAGCAATTGTCCCCCTGAGTCAGATAAAGAATAAGCCAGGCTTAACGCGTTTCAGACCACACCGGATCCTTTGTCAGACGGATTGTTCGAGGAAGGGGGGCCCCAAATCGGTGTCTTGCTTAGGGCCCCATGATGTTTAAATCCGACTCTGCTCGCCAGTGTGGGTCTTTATGCGCAGCGACAGCCTCCACTCCACCTCCTCTGTGGCACCTCAGCAAGGCGGACCCTGGCAGCTGGGCGTCCCTCTGCTCTCACAGGAGGTGGTCCTGTGACAGTATTCCTGGGGACCTCAGCTGCCATTTGGCGGGCAGGTATGGCGTTACAGGGCAGATAGTGCCTTATAGCCCCTCCTAGGTGGACATTTCTCTCTCGTCTCCACGCCCAGTGGTCGTCCCCTCTCATCACCTAGGTAAAAACATTAAAAATGAAAATTATAATTCAACTTGTCAGGGACATAGGGGTTTAGTCATCATTACATAATTATCAATGGTGATAATATCGGGAGAATGAGGCTGAGATTTTCGTTCTTGACCAACAGATCGGATAATGGAAAGAATGCGTTTCTGGATGTTTTCTAACCATTTTAACTGTAAAACGCTAACGCGATCGTTCATACACACTATAACATAAATCAGGCCGATCACCCGATTATTGACAAATCGCCCCAATAATTATATAGTATGTAGATAACATTACTCCCATTGTGATCCATGACATTCTCACCCATCAACTTAATCTACTACATTACTCACCTCTTCCAGCTGTTCTGGAGACACGTATGTGCGGCGCTGGATCCTGGCCCAAAATGCATCTTTTTTCTTCCGGAAGAACCATAATGGATACACCCAAGAAATGTCATCGTACATTCTTATATAGAACAGTTCATCTTCTTCCATTTGATTGGCCAGAAAGCTACAGAAACAGAAGAACACAGTAATAATAAGCATCACATCTGCAAACATGTCTAAATTACCAGTATTACAGAGGACCTACCATGTATTCCACAGATCCTTGTATGCCAAGTACAAGGCTATGGATAGACTGTGGTGTGGAAGGGTAGAGCCCTTCTCTGGGCATAATGGTGTAAAGGGCCTCTCTTTACTGAACACAATTTAGTAATGAAATTTCCATAGATCATTTCCTCTCCAGCTATTATATCATTTATCAACTATCCAAAACGATTCCTAATTTGTTAGCGCCATCTCAGGATGGCAGTAACAGAAAGAATCATCTTGATCTTTTTAAAAGAATGGGTGTATCGTTCCTCCCCCAGAAATAAATAGTATTTTTGGGGATAATGTATTTTTACATTACTCTGTCAGGTATATTGATGACCTGGCCATGTACATACTCAGAGGAGAACGGAGGTCTCTAGAGTGATAACTAACTTTTATTGCTATGGATTGTTTTCTCCATGGCAGCTGGGTATTGGTGCTCACCTGCCATGGTGATAAATCACTGTTGAATCACTGTGATACGTACACTTATATTGCCACGATAATCAGTGATAAAAGATTAGACTGGTCAGTACATTGCTGTGTCCTGATGTTACACTGATAGCTACGGTATAATTTGTGATGTTTAGTTTGAACAAACAAAACTTTATTGTCTGGAAGTGCAGTACATTATATATAGATGAGTAAATGATCCCTGACTTGGTTAGTTAGTTCTTCTGGAAGAGTTTGCATTCCGGTCTCATCTGATTAAATCAATGAGTTCAAATACTTACAGTGCGCAGTAAAAGTTGCCGACGGTGTATTCATCCACAGTGAGACCGGCCCTCGTGAAATAGATGAGAGCCATCGCCAGTAAGTACTAGAATAGAAATACCAAATACATTATTAGATGGAGAAATGCGTGTATACATACACCAGCAGTACTATTGTCCATTGTTGGGAATAAAATTGGTAACATGGTTATGAGAATTGGGAGCGTAGTTTTGGAGGATCTAAATGTGGTCTAGTAGTGTCCACTATTGGATTTGTTTGGCAGAGTGCTGACCACCAAGGAGGGCACATTATAATTTTGAGGGGCAACATTTTGGGCGCGATGCTCTGCTAAATCTGAAACATATAGTTATTGATGTGCATTTAAATATGTACATAGAACCACTGCTTATTATATAAACCCTTTTATAATTCTATTCAGTAATTAATAATATGCCACACAATAGCGCCCCCACCAATTCATAATATGTCACACAATAGTGCCCTCACCAATTCATAATATGCCACACAATAGTGCCCCCACCAATTCATAATATGCCACTCAATAGTACCCTCACCAATTCATAATATGTCACACAATAGTACCCTCACCAATTCATAATATGCCACACAATAGTGCCCCCACCAATTCATAATATGCCACACAATAGTGCCCTCACCAATTCATATTATAGGGCATTTTTATAAAACTCCGCATTTATTAACGCTCACGACTTTCAAATGAAGTAATGTAGGTAAGTAAGTGTATGAGTACGATGCAGATAAATCGGTGGTGGTTCTATAATGGGCACAGGTCATCGTAACTTTCTGGCAAGGTATTGGGAAAGATGGAGACTCCACAACAGATAGCAAAGACTCGGTCACTGTGCCAGATACATTGCTGGAAAGATGGCCGTACAGCCAGGAGCAAGTATGGGGAGGGGCACTACATGGGCACAACCACAGCCCACACTGGTATGGGGGGGGTACTTTACTATGAGAGCCCCCTCATCTCTTAGCATGCCTCTGTGATAACCTTACACACAATGATCCTTATGTCAGAAGAGACAGTCATTGGTATATGTTGGGAAGTACATTACTGGGAGCGACATGGGGAACTTCCATAATGAGAGATAAAGCAAACACTAAAACATATGAAGTTGGAATCCCCTATAAAGTGCTGTATAGTGAGAGAAGTACTGGCTAATAATAATAAGGAAATACCTTGTCAGACATCCTCATTTTCTTATCCCTCCTGAGAAAACGCTGGATTGTAGGTAATTCTGAAATGAAAAGCATGAAATGTAATAATATTGCAGGATATAGTGGGGAAAATGACAGAATTTCATTGGTTGATAGGTAACTGCCTTTCTACATAGCTACCCATATAATAGTATTCATTATGCTATACATGTAATACAGAAAGTAATGTAACATAGAAACAAAACTTTGTAAGTGAATTTTGTCTTATTACAGTTAAAATCTTCTTGTGCTGGGAGGAGCTTACTCTGCCACCATGCTTTATAGGGGTTTTACCGAATGCTTTGTACCCATTGTGCTGGGAGGAGCTTACTCTGCCACCATGCTTTATAGGGGTTTGCTGAATGCTTTGCACCCATTGTGCTGGGAGGAGCTTACTCTGCCACCATGCTTTATAGGGGTTTTACCGAATGCTTTGTACCCATTGTGCTGGGATGGGCTTACTCTGCCACCATGCTTTATAGGGGTTTGCTTAATGCTTTGTACCCATTGTGCTGGGATGAGCTTACTCTGCCACCATGCTTTATAGGGGTTTGCTGAATGCTTTGTACCCATTGTGCTGGGATGAGCTTACTCTGCCACCATGCTTTATAGGGGTTTGCTTAATGCTTTGTACCCATTGTGCTGGGATGAGCTTACTCTGCCACCATGCTTTATAGGGGTTTGCTGAATGCTTTGTACCCATTGTGCTGGGAGGAGCTTACTCTGCCACCATGCTTTATAGGGGTTTGCTGAATGCTTTGTACCCATTGTGCTGGGAGGAGCTTACTCTGCCACCATGCTTTATAGGGGTTTGCTGAATGCTTTGCACCCATTGTGATGGGATGAGCTTACTCTGCCACCATGCTTTATAGGGGTTTGCTGAATGCTTTGCACACATTGTGCTGGTATGGGCTTACTCTGCCACCATGCTTTATAGGGGTTTGCTGAATGCTTTGCACCCATTGTGCTGTGAGGAGCTTACTCTGCCACCATGCTTTATAGGGGTTTTACCGAATGCTTTGTACCCATTGTGCTGGGAGGAGCTTACTCTGCCACCATGCTTTATAGGGGTTTTACCGAATGCTTTGTACCCATTGTGCTGGGAGGAGCTTACTCTGCCACCATGCTTTATAGGGGTTTGCTGAATGCTTTGTACCCATTGTGCTGGGATGAGCTTACTCTGCCACCATGCTTTATAGGGGTTTTACTGAATGCTTTGTACCCATTGTGCTGGGAGGAGCTTACTCTGCCACCATGCTTTATAGGGGTTTGCTGAATGCTTTGTACCCATTGTGCTGGGAGGGGCTTACTCTGCCACCATGCTTTATAGGGTTTGCTGAATGCTTTGCACCCATTGTGCTGGGATGAGCTTACTCTGCCACCATGCTTTATAGGGGTTTGCTGAATGCTTTGTACCCATTGTGCTGGGATGAGCTTACTCTGCCACCATGCTTTATAGGGGTTTGCTGAATGCTTTGTACCCCTTGTGCTGGGAGGAGCTTACTCTGCCACCATGCTTTATAGGGGTTTGCTGAATGCTTTGCACCCATTGTGCTGGGAGGAGCTTACTCTGCCACCATGCTTTATAGGGGTTTTACCGAATGCTTTGTACCCAGTGTGCTGGGATGAGCTTACTCTGCCACCATGCTTTATAGGGGTTTTACCGAATGCTTTGTACCCATTGTGCTGGGATGGGCTTACTCTGCCACCATGCTTTATAGGGGTTTGCTGAATGCTTTGTACCCATTGTGCTGGGAGGAGCTTACTCTGCCACCATGCTTTATAGGGGTTTTACCGAATGCTTTGTACCCATTGTGCTGGGATGGGCTTACTCTGCCACCATGCTTTATAGGGGTTTGCTGAATGCTTTGCACACATTGTGCTGGTATGGGCTTACTCTGCCACCATGCTTTATAGGGGTTTGCTTAATGCTTTGTACCCATTGTGCTGGGATGAGCTTACTCTGCCACCATGCTTTATAGGGGTTTGCTGAATGCTTTGTACCCATTGTGCTGGGATGAGCTTACTCTGCCACCATGCTTTATAGGGGTTTGCTTAATGCTTTGTACCCATTGTGCTGGGATGAGCTTACTCTGCCACCATGCTTTATAGGGGTTTGCTGAATGCTTTGTACCCATTGTGCTGGGAGGAGCTTACTCTGCCACCATGCTTTATAGGGGTTTGCTGAATGCTTTGTACCCATTGTGCTGGGAGGAGCTTACTCTGCCACCATGCTTTATAGGGGTTTGCTGAATGCTTTGCACCCATTGTGATGGGATGAGCTTACTCTGCCACCATGCTTTATAGGGGTTTGCTGAATGCTTTGCACCCATTGTGCTGTGAGGAGCTTACTCTGCCACCATGCTTTATAGGGGTTTTACCGAATGCTTTGTACCCATTGTGCTGGGAGGAGCTTACTCTGCCACCATGCTTTATAGGGGTTTTACCGAATGCTTTGTACCCATTGTGCTGGGAGGAGCTTACTCTGCCACCATGCTTTACAGGGGTTTGCTGAATGCTTTGTACCCATTGTGCTGGGATGAGCTTACTCTGCCACCATGCTTTATAGGGGTTTGCTGAATGCTTTGTACCCATTGTGCTGGGAGGAGCTTACTCTGCCACCATGCTTTATAGGGGTTTGCTGAATGCTTTGTACCCATTGTGCTGGGAGGGGCTTACTCTGCCACCATGCTTTATAGGGTTTTGCTGAATGCTTTGCACCCATTGTGCTGGGATGAGCTTACTCTGCCACCATGCTTTATAGGGGTTTGCTGAATGCTTTGTACCCATTGTGCTGGGATGAGCTTACTCTGCCACCATGCTTTATAGGGGTTTGCTGAATGCTTTGTACCCCTTGTGCTGGGAGGAGCTTACTCTGCCACCATGCTTTATAGGGGTTTGCTGAATGCTTTGTACCCATTGTGCTGGGAGGAGCTTACTCTGCCACCATGCTTTATAGGGGTTTGTTGAATGTTTTGTACCCCTTGTGCTGGGAGGAGCTTACTCTGCCACCATGCTTTATAGGGGTTTGCTGGATGCTTTGTACCCATTGTGCTGGGAGGAGCTTACTCTGCCACCATGCTTTATAGGGGTTTGCTGAATGCTTTGTACCCATTGTGCTGGGAGGGGCTTACTCTGCCACCATGCTTTATAGGGTTTGCTGAATGCTTTGCACCCATTGTGCTGGGATGAGCTTACTCTGCCACCATGCTTTATAGGGGTTTGCTGAATGCTTTGTACCCATTGTGCTGGGATGAGCTTACTCTGCCACCATGCTTTATAGGGGTTTGCTGAATGCTTTGTACCCCTTGTGCTGGTAGGAGCTTACTCTGCCACCATGCTTTATAGGGGTTTGCTGAATGCTTTGTACCCATTGTGCTGGGAGGAGCTTACTCTGCCACCATGCTTTATAGGGGTTTGTTGAATGCTTTGTACCCCTTGTGCTGGGAGGAGCTTACTCTGCCACCATGCTTTATAGGGGTTTGCTGGATGCTTTTTACCCATTGTGCTGGGAGGAGCTTACTCTGCCACCAAGCTTTATAGGGGTTTGCTGAATGCTTTGTGCCCATTGTGCTGGGAGGAGCTTACTCTGCCACCATGCTTTATAGGGGTTTGCTGAATGCTTTGTACCCATTGTGCTGGGAGGAGCTTACTCTGCCACCATGCTTTATAGGGGTTTGCTGAATGCTTTGTTCCCATTGTGCTGGGAGGAGCTTACTCTGCCACCATGCTTTATAGGGGTTTGCTGAATGCTTTGTACCCATTGTGCTGGGATGACCTTACTCTGCCACCATGCTTTATAGGGGTTTGCTGAATGCTTTGTACCCATTGTGCTGGGAGGAGCTTACTCTGCCACCATGCTTTATAAGGGTTTGCTGAATGCTTTGTACCCATTGTGCTGGGAGGAGCTTACTCTGTCACCATGCTTTATAGGGGTTTGCTGAATGCTTTGTACCCATTGTGCTGGGATGAGCTTACTCTGCCACCATGCTTTATAGGGGTTTGCTGAATGCTTTGCACCCATTGTGCTGGGATGAGCTTACTCTGCCACCATGCTTTATAGGGGCTTGCTGAATGCTTTGTACCCATTGTGCTGGGATGAGCTTACTCTGCCACCATGCTTTATAGGGGTTTGCTGAATGCTTTGTACCCATTGTGCTGGGATCGCAGATGCAGCCAGGAGCTGCCTGATACATGTATCAGAGATGGAGGGATGAGCACAGCCGCTTGTGTCCCGCTCTGTACATCTGTCCTTCCCTGTATCAGGCCCAGTAATCACTGATAAACTCCACTTGGAAGAACCAATAGTTGGTTAAATTCATCCATCACCAGAAAATGGAAAGAGAGGATTCTACAAACTATTGGTTCTTCTAAGTAAAGTCTCTCAGTAAATACTGATTATTAAGCATCTGTAGGGAAGTGCACCCTGAGACATTATGTGTAAGTGATAATACATAATAAGAGAATAAGCCTTACCCAGCAATTCACAGAAAGCCTCTCTCTCCTTCTGTCCGAGGAAAGTAGACAGGGAATCTTGGCTGCTGTCTACTCTCCTCCTCTTAGCGGGATGTAACTCGGCTGGTGTCCTGTGATTAGAAAGTTTTCTCTATTATATATGATAATAATGATCAATTACAGTATTTTCAAATGAAAGATAATGGATACTATGTAGCATCCTTACATTCACCTCTGCAATTCATTGGTTGCTGTATTATGTGTGCGCCCAGCACAGGAGGGTAACATACCACTTTTGGGAAATGCCATCATAAAATGGGGGTGCAGATACTTTTGCAGGATTGTAGATCTGGCTAATATGCTCATAGTGATAACGTTATAATGTGATGTTATAATGTCATCCTACTGAGAGTATAACAGCAATCCCCAATTAGTGGCCTCTCCTAAGTGCCAATAGTAATCCAAATAGTTTTGCAGGTAGAAACTCTGCAGCCACCCACAGATCAGGTCATTCCTCTGTAAATGTGATTTAATCTTATTTAAATACTTTGTCCCAGAAAATGATGATTTGCATGTGGATTAATTTTGAGGGTCTTATTGGCTCATTGACTGAATAAACTTTTATATTTATTTTTCAAAGAGAATATTAGATCTAAAACTATAATAAAGTTAGGGGTGTATTTACTAAGCCTTGGAGGGAGATAAAATGGACTGAGATAAAGTAGCAGCAATCAGCTCCTAACTGCCATGCCATAGACTGTGTTTGAAAAATGACAGTTAGGAGCTGGTTGGCTGGTACTTTATCATCATACACTTTATCTCCATCCAAGGCTTAGTAAGCAGACCCTTAGTTACAAATCTGTACCCTCTATACTGGCCTGCAGAAATCAGTGGTATTGTATGTCTGCATAATATCTGACTCTACTATGTGCACAGTCACCTATACACTATTTATAGCCCCTTACCAGCGTGACCCCCATTACTACTCACCCTATAGCTTACTATTGTAGTGACTAGCTTATGGTACTTACCCACTGTCCATAGCTTTGCTTGTCATTCACAGCCAGCAAAGACTGAGGAGTATAAGTCCTAAATAAAGTAAATAAAACTAATATCTATCTAAAAAGTAAAAAAATATAGAAAATATAATAAAATACTAACTAATACTAATTCTAAGTAGAAAATAATAAAATAAATGAAATATATATAAATAGAAAAATATAAAATATAACTAAATATAAATAAAACTACTGCCTATATCTAATTCTAAGTATAATATAATAAAATAAATGAAATATAAATATAAAAAATTTATAAAATATAAATATAACTTATCCTAATGCCTATATCTAATGCTAAGTATAATATAATAAAATAAATGAAATATAAATATATAAAACTTATAAAATATAAATATAACTTTTCCTAATGCCTATATCTAATGCTAAGTATAATATAATAAAATAAATGAAATAAATATATAACTATCTAACTAATTAAATCAATAAAGAAAGGTAACTAAAGTCTTATGCCCGTCAGTGGTCTGGCTGTTATGTCATAAGACTCCAGAGCTCTCAGCCAGGTTGAACAATCACAAGTGATGTCACAATGACAACCTTTGATGACTAATGTTTTAGTGCTGTTGTCATGGCTACAACATGACTTAAAGGGCCACTGAGGCTAAAATGCTGCATTACATAAAGGAACTAATAGTAACATTTACAATTACATATCACATCTATCTCAGTAACCTGTCAGCAATTAATATATGTGACATGAGGCAGTAATTGTGGTGGAAGACTTTGTCATATGCATATCGGCTTTCCTGTTTTTAGGTCTACTGAGAAAACTTGCAGTTATCCTGTCTTAGGCCCCTAACACATCAGCAAATGGTCTGGCTGCTATGGGGCCCAGAGGTGAGAGGCCCAGGCAATGCTAAAGGAGTAGACCAATGGGTCCAATGCATTCCCAGTGATGTCCCAATTGGCATCTAGGGGGAAGGGGGTATAAGCGAATACTATGTACAAATGTTGCTATAGGCACAATGGTGCAATGTTCCACAGAAGTGTATTAGTGATAGTGACCCGGATCTCTGTGATTACATTGTCTGCTATATTATGGAAAGATAAAGGGACTTATTTATCAATGAGTTTTATCATTCACAACCAGTGACAAACCTCGCTGCGTATGATAATGGTGCTCCAGCCAATCAGCTCCCAACTGTCATTTTCTAAACAGATGACAGTTGGGAGCTGATTGGCTGGAGCACCATTATCATACGCAGAGAGATTTGTGACATTTATCACTCATTTTGGTGATAAAACTCGTTAGTTAATGGGGGTCAAAGTGTGAGTGACAGGTTATTGGGGTGTGGGATATGCTGGCACTCACAGTGTCATCGTTATACAATCATTATGGGCCATATTCATCATCGGGGGCCATATGGCAGAGTCATCATTACTCCTGTGTGGTGACAGTTGCTCCGAAAAGCGGCTGTCCCCTCGGTTAGTATCACAGCTATAGAAGTATCTGCGTTACTTATCTCTCCCCCGTCTGTGCTCCTACACATCCGTGACCCAAGGTCACATGTGCACAAGGCCACTGGGGAGCTAATGAGGAGGGGGCAGAGGGATCCGCTCGGATCTCTCTTCACATCCCTGGAGTTGGCGCTTTTTCCTGAAAGCAAACTCCGAAAACTGTCATTGTTAGATTGCTGAGTATCAGGTGTTCCTATTCTGACCCCTGATGATGAATGGCCGGTAACCTAAATATGCGGAATAATAGTGTTTCCTCATGGTTACCGGGCATTTATTGTGTGATGAATAGGCCCCATAGTCCTCATGCATTTATGAATATTCTATTGGGCCTGATCCAGCATGGATCACAAATGTAACCGTGTACGCATATCGGTCTCTGGTGCGTACTGCGCATGTGTATACACCACAGTGCGCATGATAGTATTGCGGTCACACTGTGATCACGCACACAGAAAGAACGCCATCGCAGAGTGAGTGACGGGATGTCAGCATTTCGGGGTGGTGACGGGGGAGTGGTCAGAGAAACGCAGGCGTGCCAGTCTGTATGAACGCCGTTACACGGCCATGCATAAATTAGCCACTGTGACGGCATACGCAGCTTGTGTGCTTACTGAAACTTGTAATTACTTGGTCAGAGCTGCTGTAATTGTGGGTGAGGGGCCGATATTACTCGATGTTACTGATGTGTGCGCAGGACTGCAAGGTATTGTAGATGTGAGAAAGCAGTAGTGGGCGTCTTTATGCCGGCTGTGTGATTGCAAACATTAGTTTATTATCGCAGCAGCTCTGCGTGTGATTATAGAGCTGCGATTGTAATAGCGATTCATACGGAATCAGGCCCATTATGTTCTGCGCTAATTTACAGCTTATTAGTTGTTATATTCTAGGGATGATTATGAATTCTTCAGGGCTCTGGTCCTGATTCAGCGCGGATCACAAGCTTGTACTCGCACGCACCCGGCCGCTGTGCAATTATGCAAATGAATGCGATCACACTGCCGCCGCAGCACAAGATGCAGACCCCCAGCACTACACAAAGCCGCCCCCTTACCTTTACTCACAGCCACAATAATTAGCAATACAGCGAAAACATCGGTAACATCGAGAACCATCGGACCCATACCCACAGTTGTGGATGACCTGACCTCACTCACAAACAGCTAAACTTCCTGCACGCAGTGAGCGCTCAGGCTGCGTATGCCGTATCATTGGCTAATTTTCTGCACGCCCCTGTAACAGCATTAAACGTACTGGCACGCCTGCGTTTCACTGCCCACCCCCCATCACCACCCCCAAATGGCCACTTCGATGCATACGCATGTGCAGGACGCAAAAATCAGCGTGCGAAATCTCATCTGCGCTCCATGCTGAGTCAGGCCCTCTAGTCACTAATATTACATTACCTATATAACTGAGTCACTAATATTACATCACCTATATAACTGAGTCACTAATATTACATTACCTATATAACCGAGTCACTAATAGTACATTACCTATATAACTGAGTCACTAATATTACATTACCTATATAACTGAGTCACTAAT
Organism: Taudactylus pleione; assembly: GCA_031769625.1. Lineage (NCBI taxonomy): Eukaryota > Metazoa > Chordata > Amphibia > Anura > Myobatrachidae > Taudactylus > Taudactylus pleione. The sequence goes on from JAUIMM010003071.1 coordinate 47,165, forward strand.
ATTACATCACCTATATAACTGAGTCACTAATATTACATCACCTATATAACTAAGTCACTAATATTACATCACCTATATAACTGAGTCACTAATATTACATCACCTATATAACTGTGTCACTAATATTACATCACCTATATAACTGAGTCACTAATATTACATCACCTGCATAACTGAGTCACTAATATTACATCACCTGTATAACTGAGTCACTAATATTACATCACCTATATAACTGAATCACTAATATTACATCACCTATATAACTGAGTCACTAATATTACATCACCTATATAACTGAGTCACTAATATTACATCACCTATATAACTGAGTCACTAATATTACATCACCTATATAACTGAGTCACTAATATTACATTACCTATATAACTGAGTCACTAATATTACATTACCTATATAACTGAGTCACTCTAACTGAATCGTGCACAGGTGACTGACTATGAGGTTTATTACTATGTTATCAGGGGCGTATCTATCCATTGGTCAGGATGGCACTCGCCAGGGGTGCCAGCCAAGGGGGGACACCATCTGGGGGTGCCATCCGTGGCCAGGGGGTAGAATGAAGGCAGGGCCGCCAGGACTGCAGTCCCGGGTACGCCCCTGTGGCTCGGCGACTCCTCAGTGCAACAGCAGCAGCAATGAGATGCACATGACGTCACGCTCGCCTTGTTAAAAAAAAAAGCTTTATTTATTCTATTGTACCAGGCTGCCGCCAGCAAGCAATGGCGGCTGCCCGGACCTTGACGTCTAGAAAGTTCCTACAGTAGATGTCAAGGTCCGGACAGCTGCCATCGTTTGCCGACTGCTTCCTGGTACAGTACATAGAATCAATAAAGCTTTTTTTTTTATAACAAGGCACGCATGGCGTCATGATGTCATGTGCGCCTCATCGCTGCTGCTACACTGAGGAGCCGCCGAGCCACAGGCTGAAGTTTGTAAGTATTTGTGGGCTGCAGGGGGCCGGTGGCTGGATGGTGGGGGCCGGTGGCTGGATGGTGGGGGCCAGTGACTGGAGCAGAGGGCTGGATCCGGGGGCCAGGGACTGGAGCTCCGCATTACAGGCAGGCTAATGGATTGGGAGACAGGAGGGGGGTGACTGGGGAGACAGGAGGGTGATGGCTGGGGAGACAGGAGGGAGATGGCTGGGGAGACAGGAGGGTGATGGCTGGGGAGACTGGAGAGGAGTGGCTGGGGAGACAGGAGGGAGATGGGGATGCTGGGCAGACAAAAATGGGCTGCCTGAAGAAACAGAAGGGGGTGCTGGCTGATAAAACATGGGGGTTGGCTAGGGGTACAGAAGGAGGGCTGGCTGTAGAGACGTTATAAGTAGAGAGTAATTATTTAGAAAATATGGGGGGGCGCCAGTCCATTACTTTGCCAGGGGAGCTCGGACCCCTAGATACACCCCTGTATGTTATATTCAGTCCTTATCTAGAATGTACTATTTACACAATTCATTAAATCCACATAATACACAACAGCAAAATTCAGGATTGTAGCTCCTGGGTGTGGTATGATTTGCCGACAGCTGTCATGTCAACATTCATCATGCCTACACCGATGATATGTCAACATGATTAGCTGTCCCTGGCAGCCTAGTAGTGTCTTATCTACTCCTAGCCGCAGCAACTTCTACCGGGTCACGTGTGGAGCTGTTTTCTTTCGGTGACTTGTCAACAGCAGCGATCCGGTGAGTATTTTCCCCATTATCCCAAATCCTAATTCCTACCTACTAATCATAACCCTCCCCCTAGTGCCCAACCGGGGGAGGGGGCTGCCCCAGCCTGTGTTCTTGGAAACGGAGCCATGTCTCCCCCGTTTCCTGGGATTGGCCAGGGCAGTCTCGGTGTGGAAAGACACAGATTTCCTGGCCTCAGCAATGCAGGTAAGATGCCATAGTGAGAAGCCTTTGGCTTTCTCAGCTGGGCTAAAGCTGCGATCAATTGTCACCATGGTGATTCGTGGTTGCGTCTTTGGATACAGCACTCGGATCGCAGATGCTGACAGGAGGCGTCTATGTCTGTCAGACGTTTCCTGCAGCATTAGCCTATTACACATCGCTGGTGTGACCACAGAGCTAGTAGCCATATGTCCTGCGCTTACATCGGCATCCGGTACCATGCTACAAAGTATTGTTCTGTGTCAGCCATGGGTGTACTCTATTTATAATGGCTGCAGTGTGGTTGTGTTGCCCTCGGCCCCTGTGCCAGTAACTGGTGTCTGTGTGTACACTGATTGTATTTACCACATATTCCGTTACAGCGTTATCATGAAGCTGTTATTTATTTATGTTACACACTAGATTATCGTCCTAAGGATTGTTATTACTATTACAGGTTGAGTCTCCCATATCCAAATATTCCGAAATACGGAATGTTTTTAGCATGATTGAGATAAGGAAACCTTTGTTTTTTGATGGTTCAAAGTACACAAACTTTATTTAAGGCACAAAAATATTAAAAATATTGTATAAAATTACATTTAGGCTGTGTGTATAAGGTGTATATGAAACATAAATGAATTTCATGTATGCACTAGGAGTGAGCGGGTTTGGATTTCTGAAATCCGAACCCCACCGAGCCCCCCCGATCCGAGGCCGATCCGAGTCAGGCTCGACATTTCCCGCCTGACTCGGATCTGAAATCGAGGCAAAACGTCATCATCCCGCCTTCCGGATCTCGCGGGTTTTGGATTCTATAAAAGGTCCCCGCGTCGGCGCCATTTCTCACTACGGCTGTGGACAGTGAAGAGGGAGGTTGGGAGTTAGGGCTGGCTGGGCTGTGTTGTGCTGCTGTTGTCCATAGGGGCTGTGTCCACTCAGTCCATAGATGCTGACTGGGCTGTGTTGTGCTGCTGTTGTCCATAGGTGCTGGCTGGGCTGTGTTGTGCTACTGTCATAGGGGCTGGCTGGGCTGTGTTGTGCTACTGTCATAGGGGCTGGCTGGGCTGTGTTGTGCTGCTGTCATAGGGGCTGACTGGGCTGTGTTGTGCTGCTGTCATAGGGGCTGGCTGGGCTGTGTTGTGCTGCTGTTGTCCATAGGGGCTGGCTGGGCTGTGTTGTGCTGCTGTTGTCCATAGGGGCTGGCTGGGCTGTGATGTGCTGCTGTTGTCCATAGGGGCTGACTGGGCTGTGTTGTGCTGCTGTTGTCCATAGGGGCTGGCTGGGCTGTGTTGTGCTGCTGTTGTCCATAGGGGCTGGCTGGGCTGTGTTGTGCTGCTGTTGTCCATAGGGGCTGGCTGGGCTGTGTTGTGCTGCTGTTGTCCATAGGGACTGGCTGGGCTGTGATGTGCTGCTGTTGTCCATAGGGGCTGGCTGGGCTGTGTTGTGCTGCTGTTGTCCATAGGGGCTGGCTGGACTGTGTTGTGCTGCTGTTGTCCATAGGGGCTGGCTGGGCTGTGTTGTGCTGCTGTTGTCCATAGGGGCTGGCTGGGCTGTGTTGTGCTGCTGTCATAGGGGCTGGCTGGGCTGTGTTGTGCAGTCAGTTGTCCATAGGGGCTGTGTCCACTCCAAAGTCTATATTGGCTGGCTGGACTGTGTTGTGCAGTGTCCCATAAAGGCTGTAGTCCTAGAGGGGTGCTGTAGTGTTGTCCAGGGGGTGATCTGTGCATCAGGGGTGCTCCCCCAAAGTGCACTCCAAAAAAAAAATATTTTTTTTCTGTTTGTGAATTGTGTGTGCAGTAGCCGCACATGCATCAACAAAGTAGCGCCAAGCATGCACCTGTGTCATAAATCAAGGGACGGCTGGCTTGTCCGTTAAAGGGTGCTGTAACCCCCAAAGTGCACTCCAAAAAAAATACAAAAAAATATTTTTTTGTGTTTGTGAGTTGTGTGCACAGTAGCCGCACGTGCATCAGCAAAGTAGCGTCAAGCGTGCGCCTGTGTCATAAGTAAAGGGCCGGATGGCTTTACCGTTAAAGGGTGATGAAACCCCCAAAGTGCACTCCAAACAAAATAAAAACTTTTTTTCTGTGTTTGTGAATTGTGTGCACTGTGGCTGCACGTGCATCAACAAAGGAGTAGCGCAAAGCGTGCACCAGTGTCATAAGTAAAGGGCCGGCTGGCTTGTCCGTTAAAGGGTGCTGTATCCCCCAAAGTGCGCTCCAACAAAAATAAAATAATCTTTTTTTCTGTGTTTGTGTGTGAAATGTATGCGCAGTAGTCGCACCTGCATCCTCAAAGCAGCAGCGACAAGCGTGCGTCTGTATGTTAAAGGGTGGTTTAACCCCCAAAGTGCTCTCCACAAAAAATAAAAAATTCTTCTTTTTTTTTCTGTCTTTGTGAATTGTGTGCACTGTAGCTGCACGTGCATCAACAAAGGAGCAGCGCCAAGCGCGCACCTGTGTCCCATAAGTCTGTTAAAGGGTGGTGTAACCCCCAAAGCGCTCCAAAAAATAAAAAACAATTTTTTTCTGTGTTTGTGACTTGTGTGCGATGTAGCCGCACGTGCATCAACACAGTAGCAGCACCAAGCGTGCGCCTGTGTCATAAGTCAAGGGCCGGTTTGAACATCTGGTCGGACTGAAGGATGTGCCAACAATTTATGACAAGTCTACTGTCACTGCATATGATACTGTCCTCAAAGCAGCAGCGACAAGCGTGCATCTGACTGTTAAAGGTGGTGTAACCCCCAAAGTGCGCTCCACAAATTTTTTTTTATTCTTTTTGTTTCTGTCTTTGTGAATTGTGTGGGCTGTAGCCGCACCTGCATCCTCAAAGCAGCAGCGACAAGCGTGCGTCTGTCTGTTAAAGGGTGCTGTAACCCCCAAAGTGCACTCCAAATATTTTTTTTGTTTGTTAATTGTGTGCACATGCACAGTAGCCGCACATGCATCAACAAAGTAGCATCAAGCATGCGGCTGTGTCATAAGTAAAGGGCCAGCTGGCTTGACCGTTAAAGGGTGCTGTAACCCCCAAAGTGCACTCCAAACAAAATAAAAAAATATTTTCTGTGTTTGTGAATTGTGTGCACTGTGGCTGCATGTGCATCAACAAAGGAGCAGCGCCAAGCGTGCGCCTGTGTCCCATAAGTAAAGGGCCGGCTGGCTCATCTCTTAAAGGGTGGTGTAAGCCCCCAAAGTGCACTCCAACAAAAAAATATGTTTTCTTCTGTGTTTGTGAATTGTGTGCACTGTACGTGCATCCTCAAAGCAGTAGTGCCAAGCGTGCGTCTGTCTGTTAAAGGGTGGTGTAACTCCCAAAGTGCGCTCCACCAAAAATAAAATAATCTTTTTTTCTGTGTTTGTGTGTGAAATGTATGCATAGTAGCCGCACCTGCATCCTCAAAGCAGCAGCGACAAGCATGCGTCTGTCTGTTAAAAGGTGGTGTAACCCCCAAAGTGCGCTCCACAAAAAATAAAAACTTCTACTTTTTTTTTCTGTCTTTGTGAATTGTGTGAGCTGTAGCCGCACCTGCATCCTCAAAGCAGCAGCGCCAAGCATGCGTCCATCTGTTAAAAGGTGGTGTAACCCCCAAAGTGCGCTCCACAAAAAAAAAAAAATTCTTTTTTTTTCTGTCTTTGTGAATTGTGTGCACTGTAGCTGCACGTGCATCAACAAAGGAGCAGCACCAAGCATGCGCCTGTGTCCCATAAGTAAAGAGGCGGCTGGCTCATTTCTTAAAGGGTTGTGTAACTGACAAAGTGCACTAGTCTCCAACACTAATAAAAAAATATTTTCTGTGTTTGTGTGCGCCTTAGCCGCATGTATATATCAATATAACATAAATGGAGGACCAAACTTTCTCCGATAAAAATAAAATAGGGAAAGATCAAGAACCACTTCCTCCTAGTGCTGAAGCTGCTGCCACTAGTCATGACATAGACGATAACATGCCATCAACGTCATCTGCCAAGGCCGATGCCCAATGTCATAGTAGAGGGCATGTACAATCCCAAATGACAAAGTTCAGGAAAATGACCATAAAAAATACATTTAAATTATCTGAGGAGAAACGTAAACTTGCCAATATGCCATTTACGACACGGAGTGGCAAGGAACGGATAAGGTCTTCCCCTATGTTCATGACTAGTGGTTCAGCTTCACATGATGATGGAAGCCTTCCTCCCGCTAAAAAAATCAAACGAGTTAAGCTGGCAAAAGCACAGCGAAGAACTGTGCGTTCTAAGAAAATATTACAAATCCCCAAGGAGAGTCCAAGTGTGGTGGCGGTTGCAATGCCTGACCTTCCCAGCACTGGACGGGAAGAGGTGGCTCTTTCCACCATTTGCAAGCCCTCTGCAAGTGCTGAAAGGAGCACCCACAGTCCACTTGCTGATATGGAAATTGAAGATGTCACTGTTGAAGTACAACAGGATGAGGATACTGGTGTAACTGGCGCTGAGGAGGAAGTTGGCGAGGAGGATTCTGATGGTGATGTGGTTTGTTTAAATCAGGCTCTGGGGAAGACAGTTGTTGTCCGTGGGATGAAAAAGCCCATCACGGTCATGCCTGGGCAGAAGACCAAACATTCCACCTCTTTGGTCTGGCAATATTTCTATCCAAATCCAGACAACAACTGTCTTGCCATATGTACCATATGTAAAGGTGAAATAAGTAGGGGTAGGGACGTTGACCACCTAAGAACATTCTCCCTTATACGTCACCTGCAGCACGTTCATTAAAAGTTACTGTCAAGTTCAGAAACTTTGGCTAAGACCGTAAGCAGTCCAGGGAAACCTAAATCCCTTCGTCCTGTTGTATCCAAGCACCTGCAAACCACACCGTCAACTCCCTCCTCGTCAATTTCCTCCTTAGTCAGGATCAGAAGTAGTCCTGCAGGCCATGTCACTGGCATGACTGACTCTCCTATCCGGGATTCCTCCGGAGGATCCTGCATTGCTACGCCTACTGCTGCCGCTGCTGCTGTTGCTGCTGGGAGTCGTTCATCATCCCAGAGAGGAAGTAGGAACACCACTACTTTTACTAAACAATTGACCCTCCAACAGTCCTTAGCGAGGAGGATGAAGTACGACAGCAGTCATCCCAAAGCAAAACGTATAACTGAGGCCTTGACTGCTATGTTGGTGTTAGACGTGCGTCCGGTATCCGCCATTAGAGCAGTGGGATTTAGACAATTGATGGAGGTAGTGTGTCCCCGGTTCCAAATCCCGTATAGATTCCACTTCACTAGGCAGGTGATACCGAGACTGTATAGAAACGTCAGAAAAAGTGTCCTCAGTGTCCAGAAAAATGCGGTTGTACCCAATGTCCACTTAACCACAGACATGTGGACAAGTGGAACTGGGCAGACTAAGGACTATATGACTGTGACAGCCCACTGGGTAGATGTATCACCTTACGCAGCAACAACAGCAGCGTCACCAGTAGCAGCATCTCAGAAACGCCAGCTCATTCCAAGGCAGGCTACGCTGTGTATCACCGGTTTCAGTAAGAGGCACACCACCGACAACCTCTTAGAGAAACTGAGGGAAATCATCGCCCAGTGGCTTACCCCACTTAGACTCTCCTGGGGATTTGTAATATCTGACAATGCCACCAATATTATGCGGGCATTACATCTGGGCAAATTCCAGCACATCCCATTTTTTGCTCACACAATAAATTTGGTGGTGCAGAATTTTCTGAAAAGCAACAGGGGCGTGTAGGAGACGCTTTGGGTGGCCCGAATAATTTCGGGCCACTTTCGCCATTCAGCGACTGCGTGCTGAAGACTGGAGCGCCAGCAAACACTCTTGAACCTGCCCCGCCATCACCTGAAGCAAGAGGTTGTGACGCGGTGGAACTCAACCCTCTATATGCTTCAGAGGATGGAGGAGCAGCAAAAGGCCATTCAAGCCTATACATCCACCTATGACATAGGCAAAGGAGGGGATATGCACCTGACTCAAGCACAGTGGAGAATGATTTCCGTGTTGTGCAAGGTTCTCCAGCCCTTCGAACTTGCCACACGTGAAGTCAGTTCAGACACTGACAGCTTGAGTCAGGTCATTCCCCTCATCAGGCTTTTGCAGAAGCAGCTGGAGAAAGTGAAGGAGGAGCTAAGATGGAGCAATTCCGCTCGGCATGTGGGACTTGTGGATGAAGCCCTTCATTCGCTTTGCCAGGATTCCAGGGTGGTCAATCTGTTGAAATCAGACCACTACATTTTGGCCACCGTGCTCGATCCTAGGTTTAAAGCCTATGTGGTGTCTCTCTTTCCGGCTGACACAAGCCTGCAGAGGTGCAAAGACCTGCTGGTGAAAACACTGTCAGCTGAAGCGGAACGTGACACGTCAACAGCTCCTTAGGTATCCTAAGCAACCCGCTGGCAGTGATGCAGGGCAGGCAGGACCAAGTTTGGACATCTGGTCCGGACTGAAGGACCTGGCAACAATTTCTGACATGTCTACTGTCACTGCATATGATACTGTCACCATTGATAGAATGGTGGAGGATTACATCGGTGACAGCATCCAAGTAGGCATGTCAGACAGTCTGTACCTGTACTGGCAGGAAAAAGAGCCAATGTGGAGGCCCCTGTACAAACTGGCTCTATTTTACCTGAGTTGCCCCCCCTCCAGTGTGTACTCCGAAAGAGTGTTTAGTGCAGCCGGGAACCTTGTCAGCGAAAGGCGTAGGAGGTTGCTTCCACAAAATGTGGAGATGATGTTCATAAAAATGAATTATCAACTCTTCCAGGGAGACCAGCCTCCAGAACGTACAGAGGGACCTGTGGTGGTGGATTCCAGCGGGGACGAATTAATACTCTGTGAGGATGAGGATGTACACAACACTGAAGAGGGTGAGGAATCGGTGGATGAGGAGTATGAGGACGACATCTTGCCTCCGTAGAGCCAGTTTGTGCAGGGACAGATTAATTGCCAGCTTGTTTTGTGGGGGCCCAAACGAACCAATCATTTCAGCCACAGTCGTGTGGCAGACCCTGGCGCTGAAATGATTGGTTTGTTAAAGTGTGCATGTCCTGTTTATACAACATAAACTACAAATTCTGTGATTTTAGCTGTTTTTATGCTTTTTTTCAAAAAAATACAGATCCAAAACACAGAAGGGTGGTTTTGGCAAAAACCAATCCAGATCCAAAACAAGAAGAAAGATCCAGATCCAAAACCAAAACACAAAACACGAAAAGTGGCCGGTGCACACCCCTAATAACTATACACATTAGGAGTAAGTGACAGTGCAGGCAGCGTAGTCTCATACAGTGTGGAATGGGGAATATCAGGAGCAGACTGATTACATTGTCCTCACCTATAACCTGGATAACTATGTACATTAGGAGTAAGTGACAGTGCAGGCAGCGTATTCTCATACAGTGTATAAAGGGGAATATCAGGAGCAGACTGATTACATTGTCCTCACCTATAACCTGGATAACTATGTACATTAGGAGTAAGTGACAGTGCAGGCAGCTTATTCTCATTCAGTGTATAATGGAGAATATCAGGAGCAGTCTGATTACATTGTCCTCCCCTATAACCTGGATAACTATGTACATTAGGAGTAAGTGACAGTGTAGGCAGTATAGTCTCATACAGTGTATAATGGAGAATATCAGGAGCAGACTGATTACATTGTCCTCACCTATAACCTGAATAACTATGCACATTAGGAGTAAGTGAGTGCAGGCAGGACGTGTGCTGGTGAGCTCCTGAGTTCCATTAGAGTGTCAGGTTACAGCCAGCGGTTCTGCGGGCTTCCCCAGGAAAGATGCGCCCTCCTGGGGCAGGGAAGGGGAAAGGTCCCTTGCAGAAGGGATCGCGGACCCAACCTGTGAGAAAAAAAGCTACCTTACAGCTGGACACCCGGGCGGAAGATCGGGCTGATGTTTCCAGCCAGCCCGGGGTGCTGAATCCGGAGCAGAGTGTTGCCGGGAGCGCGGCGGCCGTGAGGCAGAGGCAACCGCGAGCAGGATTCCCCAAACTGCCTGTGGAGACTCCCCGTGGTGAGGTAACCACGGGTAGAGCGGAGGCATGTACTGTCGATAATCCACAGGACAGTGCAGAGGGGGAGACCATAGCCCCCATGCTCTCGGCAGGTGAAGAGGAGGAAGATGAGGAGTCCCCTGTCTCCAGCGGAGAAGAGGACTATGTTGCACGGCTGAACCTGTAGGAGGCAGTTGTGGAGGCAAGAAGGCTGAACACAAAAATCGGCTACACAAAGAAAAAAGAAATAAGGCTCATACCTGGGAGAAACTGCGGCTGAGGGGGCTGATCGTAGAGCTCACAGACACCCTGGACAGGGTGAAGGAGAGAGTAAAGACCCTGAGGCAGGAGAGGCGGAGGATGGCCGCTTCAAGCGAGCTGCCAGCAATCCTGACAGCGGGGGAGCTAAGTATGGCATCCCAGGAGGAAAACACCTTGATGGCCGAAATTAAACAGTTAGAGGAGGGTACAGATATACCTGTAATTGCTGAGTCTGGAGATGGTGACGTGGTGGGGACCCCGAGTGTGTGCGCTGTTGCGGCAGGAGACCCGGTCAGTGTGGAAGTCGGGACGGAGATCCTGAGGAGCAGAAGCAGCAGCATTCTCAACATACCTGTTCCCGGTGATGATACAGCGGCAGTGAGAGAGTCTGATGCTGGAGGAGTATCTGGCGTCCAAGATCCTGATGGCAGCGGTGGCAGTGGAGGTGCGGAGGTTTCCAGTTTAGCTGGTGGTCTGGAGTGGCTGTTCAAGAAGGGCGTTGCGGCAGATCAGCAGGTAGGTGGAGGAATGGGGGACCCCCGTGGCACGGTGGAGAGATCCGCTCTGATGGTGGAGGGTGTCTCCACCGCGCTGGGGGATGTTTTCCAGGGTCCGGATACCTCTGCTGTGATTCCGATAGGTAGGCAAGGGTGCCCGGTGTGGACCGGGAGAGAGGGGACGAGAAGGGCGCAGATAGATGTGGAGACTAGTTTCCCTATTGGGCCAACGGGTCCTGTGGTTGCCTCAGGGTCCGTGGTGGCTACGGGGACAGTTAAAGATACATTGAAAGTGGCCAGTAGAGCAAAGCCTGGTATTCTGGCACAAGGAATGCCGTGTATGGAGAAGGAACTATTGCAGCCAAAGGAAAGGGCCCTGCTGGATATAATGTACGGGGAGCTGGAGACTCCAGCTAGAGTTAAAGCTGCTTTGGAGCTTATCAGTAAAAATCAGGCACGGAGGGAGACAAGCGGTAGTGATGTTAACAAAGGAGCATCTGTATCTGGAATGAATAAGACTAATGCGGGTCAGCACACTGGGGCTGGTGATTCCATGAATGGACAAAATGTGACTAAAACATCTTATGCTGGTGCATTATCGGGGGAGAAAAGTGAGGGGAGAATTTTTTTTTCCAGAGTTGAGAGTGGAAAGGGAATAAAAAGAAGGAACATAATTCAATTCAAGTGGGATGGGGAGGGGGAGGTGCCGGGGAAGGAAGTTTTCTTAAATATGCTGTTTACACTGAACATCTCTGCTGTGGATCTGTTTGCATGTATTCATCCCCCTAGGTCGAGAGACTTTGATGTCAGTTTCCTAACCAATTATGGCATGCAAATGTTTTGGGGTATGTGGCTGACTGTAAAAACAGAAAAACCGTACTGTGATTATGTTGCAACATTAATATCTAGGCAGGATGTTGTGAAATTGACAATATTAGTCCGGAACAAATCGATTCCGGAAAATGATATTAAATATTGGCTATCTAGACACTGCGAGGTTCTGTCAGGATTAACGAAAATAGATTATACGAAGGGGGTGTGGGGGGGGGGCATATACGGTTCAAGTGAGAATTTTAAGCACCGCATTTGGGGCAAATCATCGGCCATCTGCCACTTATATAGGAAGGGACAGAATTCAGGTATTCTATCAAGATCAACCTAAAACATGCTTTAGGTGAGGGGATACACGTCATTTGAGTGGAGACTGTGGAGTAACCAAATGTACGCTATGCGGGAAAATATGGCACACTTCAAGGATATGTAACAGTGTCAGATGCAACCTGTGCGGGCAGGAGGGACATCTGTATAGCAGGTGCCCAGAGGCGGACATATGTGAGGAGGAAGGGTCAGAACAGGAGGTGGAGGGTAGGAAGTTGAGAGGGCCGGTGGAGGTGCAAGAAAGGAGGGTGACAAGGTGGAGAGCAACAGAGCAGAGGAAAGAAGATGAAAAGGTGGAGGATGGTTTTCAGGAGGCTAAGAGGAAAAATAAGAAGAAAAGGAAGGTGGAAGAGGGTTTAATTTTGGCAAATAGATTTGATGTGTTCTCAACAGACGAAGAGGAGGAGGGGGAAATAGTAAGACAGAAGGGGGAGCTGTTTTTTTCTCCTAAAGTAGCTAGAAGGAGGGGAAAGAAAAGTGGCTTGAAAGAGAGTGTGGGAGAGGGATCAGGGACCCACAAGATTTGGAATGGGATGAAATGGGAACAGAGTTGCAGGGTGATGTAGGGAGAAGGGAAAGTCAAGTGGCAGAATGGGAGGAGAGGGAGAAAGTTCCTCAAGAAAGGAACGAGGAAGGAATTGATGTAGACCCTGTTGAGGAAGTTCCTCAGGGGTCTGTGGATCCTAAGCCTCCGGATCCTGGAGGGCTGGGAGTGGTGATGTGTGTTGGGGATGGGGATAGGGTTGGTGATGGTGGTGGTGATGGTATGAGAGTGGAGGGTGTGGGGGAGGGGGGCCCCCCTAGGGAAAAGTAAGGAAAAGGTAAGGTCGGTTCTGCTTTCTATAACTTAGAAATATGGATCCCCAGCCCATACGATGTGCCGCGATTAATGTGGCTTCCGTTATTTCCGATCGTGCTCGCTTTATGGCCTTTGATTTTTTCAGCACAATTGAGGTTGATTTTTTGTTTTTGCAGGAGACAAGGATAAGTAAGTTGGATGCCCTCCATAGGATTAAGAGGGAGTGGAGGAGGGGTCCATCTTACTGGTCTCTTGCGGCCGAGCCGTACGGTGGGGTGGCAGTGCTTTTTACTGACATGGTAACCATACACAAGGTTATAGAGTTACAGGTAGGCAGGTGTATCATTTTGGATATCACTCTGAGGTGGCACGACCTAAGGTTGATTAACATCTATGGTCCTCAAAAGCCATATGATAGGAAGTGCCTCTTTAGAGAGATAAAACCGTTCCTCTTCACAGCTCAGCAAATTGTCTTTGGAGGTGATTTTAACACCGTGATTCGGCCTAAGGACAGGGGAGGCGCAAGGACAACGTTGAGCTATGATTCAAATTATTTAGTTAGGATGATTAGGGAGGCTGGTCTGGTCGATGTGCATATTCGCCATTTCCCAGATCTCACCGGGTACACATATTTCAGTGGTAGTCATAGGTCAAGAATAGATAGGTTTTTTGTTAAGGAGACTCTGAAGACCTTGCCTCCTGAGGTAAGGTTGGTGGAGTTTTCGGATCACTGTTTTCTGAGTGTAACCTTGAATGCGGCACAATCCCTTCAGAAGGGCAGGGGGATGTGGCGTCTTAACTCAGACCTCCTAAAGGAGGAGGGAGTTAGACAATCCTTTAGAGATTTCTTTCAGGCACAGGAATCACTGTTGGAGGCAGGATGGAGTAGATCGGAGTGGTGGGAGGAGGTCAAAAAGAGAACTCGGAGTTTCTTTAGGCGATCTGTAGCGAAAAAGAACTTGAGAAATAATAGTTCCTACTATTTTTTGAGAAGGAAATTGGACCTCTTAATCTCTGAAGAGGGAGATAGTGGGGAAATCTCCCGAGTGAAGACTCTGATGAAAGATTTTCAGTATAACCGGTTGGCATCTTTGGTTCTGGAGAGGGATTATGGGAATTACCACTCACCAGATCCCTATCAGAACTGTAGGATGACGTCTGAGATGAGAGAGATCAGAGGTTTGCGTGATAACCAGGGTACCCTTCAGGAAACAAAGGAGGGTATTTTGGGGGTCATTGTGGACTATTACTCTGACCTTTTATCAGAGAAATCACTTATTAGTGAAAGGATGGAGGTCTTTCTGAGGGGAACGCCTGGGCTTGTGAGGCCTGATGTCTCTTTCGACTGCTTGGAGAGTGATATAGGGGTGGAGGAGGTGAGGATAGTGATTGAAGGGTTATCTGTTAAAAAATCTCCGGGCTCGGACGGGTTAACGTCAGAGTTTTATAAAACCTTTTCAGATATTTTGGCCCCGCGCCTTGTGGAAGTGTTTAATGAGTGTTTGGGTGAAGAATGTCTTCCCCCTTCCATGAGGTTGTCTGCACTTATATTGCTGTCCAAGGGTAAGGATCCCCTGTGTGTTGAGAACTGGCGCCCCATAGCTCTTCTCAACACAGATAGGAAGATTTTGGAAAAAATAATTTTTAATAGGCTGACTGAATTTACAGAATGGCTGCTTTCAGCCTCTCAGCATTGTACGGTGAAAGGCCGTAGTACCATTAATGCTGTCCTTGGTGTCCGGGAGGTCATTGAGCGGTGCCGTGCCGAGAGGTGGGGAAAGTATTTGCTAGCATTGGATCAATCCAAGGCTTTTGACAGAGTCAATCATGAATACCTATGGAGGGTACTGGAATGGTATGGATTTCCGGTGAGGGTGGTGAATTGGCTAAAAACAATATACAGAAAGGCCAAAAGCTTCCCACTTGTGAATGGTTGGGTGGGTGCTGCTTTTGGTGTAGGTTCTGGGGTTCGTCAGGGGTGTCCCTTGAGCCCTCTTCTGTATTTGCTATCGACCCCTTTATAAGGAGGTTAGAGTATGGTACAGTGGAGGGGGTGCAGCTGGGCCCTGGGCCTGCACTAAAGGTTGTAGCCTACGCAGATGATGTCATGGTGTTCCTGTCTAAAGAGGCAGAGGCACGGCGGGTGGAAGAACTCATCAGGGAATATTCTGAGGCATCGTGCTCCAGGATAAACCAGGAGAAGTGTGAAGCTTTCTGGATGGGGGAGGAAGGGACAGAATTTGACCTTCCGGACAGCCTCCCTCGGGCCAGTCCACAGATAAAAATTCTAGGAATCTATTTCAACCATGGTGATTATGGCACCCTAAATTGGGAGAAAAAGCTGGAAATTGCATCCCGGAAAGTATCTGTTTGGAGAAGATGGAAATCTTCCTATAGGGAAAGGGTTGATTTATGCAAAACCTACCTGATTCCAGTGTTTTTGTATGTCAGTTATGTCTGCTTTTTGCCTCAGTCCATGTGGTCCAAGATAAATTCATTGTTTTTCCTGATGTTTTGGGGAAATGGGATGAATATTATCAAAAGAGGCATCACCTACAAATTGTTGGAAGAGGGAGGCCAGAGTATGGTCAACCCCGTAGTATTTTTTGTGACAACTTTTTGTAAGCTAAACATAGGGAGTCTGTTTTTAGAGACTCCCCCTCAATGGGTAGAAGGTCTCGGGGAATGGGCGTTTCCCTTTCTCAAAGAATGGATGGAGGGAGGTCAAATTAAGATACCCTGAGTTGGGCGAGGCTACCTCCCGATCTACGTGATCCTGTGTCTAGAAAATGATGAGACGGTGGGGCTTGGAAGTTGGTGATGTGAGAGGCTTGGCCAGGAGGGAGATGGGGCTAAGAATTCTGCAGACCTAGTTCTATGTTCCGCTGGCCCTAAAGGATTGCCCGGGTGAGATGTGTTCGGAGGTATTGGCTCTGATTAATTCTCAGAGGATTCCTCTGAAATTTAGAGACATTGCCTGGCTCTCCTTCCATGGAAGGCTCTACGTTAGAGGTAACCTTAAAGTAAGAAGTGCCAATGATCGTGGTTGTCTACGTGAGGAGTGTCTAGGGGAGGAGGAGACGATGGACCACTTCTTCTGTAAGTGTCCCTATAACATAGAGGTTTATAAAGGAGTTTCAAGGCGCTTGCGTATCCCTTGCCTTTCGGGGCTGAGTTACCCTGAATGGGCTTATGGGGCATTCAAGGGGTATGGTAGATTTGCTTTGTGCACTATTTTTTTAGTTAGCTTAGTAGTACGGTATTACACATGGAACGCACGGTGTCAATTGGGTATTAGGGGTAAAGTCCTTCCCTGGATATCGGTTGTTGGGGAAATCTTGCATGAGGTGAAATGGATGATGGACATGGATAAAGGAAGAATGGACGCCGTCAGTTGGTCACGGTTGTGGCGACATCTGAGGCCCCCTTGAATGGGTAGCGAAAGTTCGGTCCTGAGTCCTTGGTAACTGGTTTCTGTCGTTTCCTGTTCTTCACTTTGTATTAACTAAATTACAGAGGAATGCTTTACATACATCTGGATGATTGACTTACCTTTTCGCTACTTGGGTTGGTGATGGTGGGATGAGTTGGTGGTGGGGGGTGAGAGGGAGGGGGGATGGTCATTGGGTGTGAAGTTGGGGGCGGTGAGGGTAGGAGTAAGGGTTATTGACATAATGTATTGAGATGCATTGTTGTTTTGATGAAGTATATATTGTATTATATGTAAATATGTAAATACTGTAAAATGTGTTTTTATGTATAATTATACGGTTGCATTTTGTGTAATAAACACAGACAGTGCAGGCAGCGTAGTCTCATACAGTGTATAATGGGGAATATCAGGAGCAGACTGATTACATTGTCCTCTCCTATAACCTGGATAACTATGCACATTAGGAGTAAGTGACAGTACAGGCAGCGTAGTCTCATACAGTGTATAATGGGGAATATCAGGAGCAGACTGATTACATTGTCCTCACCTATAACCTGGATAATTATGTACATTAGGAGTAAGTGACAGTGCAGGCAGCGTAGTCTCATACAGTGTATAATGGGGAATATCAGGAGCAGACTGATTTCATTGTCCTCACCTATAACCTGGATAACTATGTACATTAGGAGTAAGTGACAGTGCAGGCAGCGTATTCTCATACAGTGTATAATGGGGAATATCAGGAGCAGACTGACTTACAGAGAATATATCAGTATAGCTTCCAAAATCATATGCGTTTGAGAAATCACTGCAGAACAGAGGGGGTGATTCAGCTGGAGGCAGATATGCTACTGCAGCTGCGATAGCTGTAATATGGATGCAGCAGCAGATGTCACACCTCCTGCATGCTTTGCTGATCTGAGCTGCGTCCAAGCACACGTCATCTGCGATTCCTTTTGCCGTAAGAGTGAGGTCACGCCAGCCGGCTGCTGCAGATGAGCAATAAAGGCCAGGAAATCTCCATCAGTGATTGGAGATCCTGGCCTCTCCACTCCCCCCCCCCAATGACAGCGATGCATGGCCGTTGCCGCCCCCTCCATGCCCAGAAACGCCAGCAGGCTGTCAATCACTGACAGTCTGTTGCTGGACTGCATGCAGGATCGCAGACCCGTACTGCACAGGTCAGGCACATGCACAGATTTATTATAATTGTGAATCAGCGTGATCTCTGTCACTGCGTCCTCAGCTGAATCACATACAGAAATCACTCTGCAGACCAACATTGAAGGCCATGTCTAGCTGGGCTGCCATCAGGGGGGGAATGCTGGGACTGGTGTCCCATTCCCGGACAGAAGGGGGCCCATACGCAGTGTGGCTGTGATCAACCTCCTCTGCTGTTTGTAATCTCTGTATGCTAAGCTTTGCCAGGATCAAAGATTGTGGATTGATTATGCTGTCTGCCGTAGTCTGAATGTATCGAGTGCTGAGCTGTTCATGAGCCTGCCATGCTCTGGGACAGTGTGTGTATGAAGCCAGTCCCTCAGCTGCAGAACCTGTGTAATTTAAGAGTGTCCCAGTTTAATGTGACAGTGTGTGGCCCTGACTAAGGGCCTGATTCAGACCCGGACGCAAGTGGCCGTACGCTCGTCCGCCGTACGAGCGGAAATATTTAAATTCAAGCGTTCGTCTGTATGTTCGCTCGTAGCTAATTTTCCGCCTTATAGTCTCCCAACCCCTCCTCTAGCTTGCGACCATTCAAAATAGCGACCGTTCGTCTCCTCTTTGGTTGCTTTGGTCGCTCGCACAAGTCAATTCCGGAAGTGGGCCTGTCAGATTTTGATTACCTGCTCTTTTATTCTGCAAACATACTTGAATCGTTTCATGGCAATCAATATATTAATTACCTTAATTGCTCTTCACATGTTTTCAATCCTTTTTTTTTTGTCATTGTCAATAAACTTTATTCTTGTCAGTGTGTCTCATTTTTCCCGCAGAATACGTACGGTTTCACCAATGTTTTTTTTTTACAAATTACATGTTTTTAGGATTGATACTATTGTTTTCCTTTCTTTTTTATAGGCATATTTTAGTACTTTCATTTGTTTATTTAAATTAGCTTACGCATGTCACTGCATCAAGCCTATCATAATTCACATTATATTTGTGAGGGTGTAGGCAGGGGCAGATTGGGCCACCGGGAAAGCGGGACACTTCCCGCTGGGCCGGTCCTATGTCCCCCTCTGCCGGGCCGGCCGGTTCATAGTGCCTGCCCGGCCGGACTGTGCCGCAGCTGCCGCGATCGGAGCTCGATTCCGATCAGGCAGTGCCGCTCAGGACTTGGACGGAGTTTCTGCACATTAAACTTTTCCTATATGGCTGTGGGAGGGCTGCTGCACATGTGCAGCCAGCCAGCCAGCCAGCCACAGCAGAACCTCCCATGGGCCCTTTGCATCTTAAGGAGGGTACGGGCAGTGGCAAACGCAGGATTTCTAGAGGGCAGTTTCCAAATGCTTGATTTTAGAGCAAGTGTGGCCAGTCCATGAAGATGGCAGAATTAGTACTTACTTACCCAGCTTTAATATGCGTCATACATAGTGTATTGTATGTCATAATTCCAGCATATACAGGACCAGTGATCACAGTAACCCATTATATGTGTCATACATAGTGTATTGTGTGTGATAATTCCAGCATATACAGGACCAGTGATCACAGTAACCATTATATGTGTCATACATAGTGTATTGTGTGTCATAATTCCAGCAAATACAGGACCAGCGATCACAGTAACCCATTATATGTAGGGATGTGCGCTGACCATTTTTTGCCGGATTTGGATTTGGTTCTAATTCGTCGTCCGGCTTTGGATTTGGATTTGCCAAACTGCGGTGACTGGCTTTGGATTTGGATTTGGATTTTTTTACAAAAATTGACAATAAAAGCTAAAATCACATAAATTGGTCTTTTTTTTCTTCCTAGAGTATTATTAACCTCAATAACATTAATTTCCAGTCAATTTAGACAATATCACAGCTTATAATATTGTTTTCAACATTATTGGCCAAAGGTTGCAGTGAGCTGACTGGTTTACTAAGCGACAAAGCAGCGGCACAACGACACAGACACCACAGTATAAAGCACATCTATGACACATTGCCACACAGCAGTGGCAGAAATGAAAAGTAGTGCACCCACCCAGTGGGGTACGGCCAGCAGAATCACAGTACTTGTTTACAAAGTGGGCTACGGCCCTAGGAGTCACAGTGCACAATCTTATTAGCATTACACCGCACATAGGGCCTGATTCACATTACACCATAAAGTAGTGTCTCTTATTTATGTTATGACACACAGTAGTGCCCCTTTTACACAATGCCCACAGTAGTGACCCTTTTACACAATGCCCACAGTAGCGGTGTCCCTTACACAATGTCCCCCAGCAGTGGTGACCCCTATGCAGTCCCTTAGTAGTAGGGTCCACTTTGCAGTGCCCCCAGTAGAATGCCCCCAGTAGTATGCCCCCCATTAGCAGGCCCCTCCAGTAGTATGCCCCCCATTAGCATGCCACCCAGTAGTATGCCCCCCATTAGCAGGCCCCCCCCAGTAGTATGCCCCCCATTAGCATGCCACCCAGTAGTATGCCCCCCCAGTAGTATGGCCCCCCCAGTAGTATGGCCCCCCCCAGTAGTAGGCTGCCCCAGTAGCAGGCCCCCCCAGTAGTAGGCTGCCCCAGTAGTAGCCCCCCCTGTAGTATGGGCCCCCCCTGTAGTATGGCCCCCCCTGTAGTAGGGCTGCCCCAGTAGCAGGCCCCCCCCAGTAGTAGTAAGCCCCCCCAGTAGTATGCCCCCCCCAGTAGCAGGCCCCTCGGTAGTATGGCCCCCCAAGTAGTATAGCCCCCCCCAGTAGCAGGCCCCTCTGTAGTATGGGCCCCCCAGTAGTATAGCCCCCCCAGTAGCAGACCCCCCCCCCAGTAGTGCAGACCCCCCCCAGTAGTATAGCCCCCCCCAGTAGCAGGCCCCTCTGTAGTATGGCCCCCCCAGTAGTATAGCCCCCCCCAGTAGCAGACCCCCCCCCAGTAGTGCATACCCCCCCCAGTAGTATGGCCCCCCCAGTAGCAGACCCCCCCAGTAGTATAGCCCCCCCAGTAGCAGGCCCCTCTGTAGTATGGCCCCCCCAGTAGTATAGCCCCCCCCAGTAGCAGACCCCCCCCAGTAGTGCAGACCCCCCCCCAGTAGTATAGCCCCCCCCAGTAGCAGGGCCCCTCTGTAGTATGGCCCCCCCAGTAGTATAGCCCCCCCCCCAGTAGCAGACCCCCCCCAGTAGTGCAGACCCCCCCCAGTAGCGCCCCTGGCCCTTGCACAAATTAAAAAATAAAAACTTACCTGTATCCCCGCTCCCACACCATCCGCTCTGTCACACGCTGCGGAGGGAGCCAGAAGACGGAGCTCATGTGTGAGCTCCAGCCGGCTCCCTCCGTGCAGCAGCCAATGAGAGTCTGTGTGACTCTCATTGGCTGCTGTAACAAACACACAGCTGCCGCTGGCGGCTGTGTGTCTGTGTCTGTGTAGGGCAGACCGCTATCACAGCGCTCTGCCCTACACGCGAGGAGACCTGATGTCGGATTCTCTAGTGAGAATCCGACATCAGGCGGCCGCCGCTCGGCCCCGAACGGGGATCCGAGTCAGGCGGTGAACACCCGAACAGGGTTCGGGTGGACTCGGATCCCCAATGTTCGGAGCGGTTCGGATTCCACAGAATCCGAACCGCTCATCTCTAATTATATGTGTCATACATAGTGTGTGTCATAATTCCAGCATATACAGGACCAGTGATCACAGTAACCCATTATATGTGTCATACATAGTGTATTGTGTGTCATAATTCTAGCATATACAGGACCAGCGATCACAGTAACCATTATATGTGTCATACATAGTGTATTG